>JBAJNP010009233.1:0-18534 GCA_036877545.1 Yasuhikotakia modesta
TGTTTGAAAAGGATACATCAGCATCAACATACGACTGCAGAAGACGAATCTCTCCCTGAGAATGACACTCATATAAAGTCACCTGCAACAGGAAGACAAAGCCATTTGGCTCAAAGCCTTAACAAGCCGTTCACATTTTATGCTCTCTCAGACTTTAAGCTGTAGTGTGCACATGGCCAGGTAAACACATGTTTATAGAGAATCTGCAGTGCCGTGTCTGTTTACTGAATAATCACAGACATTTGACTTGTACTCACTCTGTTGCTGCCGACGGTTGCAAACACAAGCGGATCTCCTTCCTTGCTGTGCCAGTTAAACTGCACGCCAAATAAAGGCTGCCCATGGTCCTCCTGTGTCACACTGCACATCACCATCACACGTTCTTTCACAAGCATCTGCTTCTGAAACTATAAAGACTTTCTTACCCTTAGACTGTTGACACACTTGAAAGAATATTTGCATTTCTTGGACTTCCACTTGCCCTTGCCCCAGCTCTTCCTGCCCGGGGCATTAGCAGTGTTTGTTGGGGTATCCGGCCGCTCGGTGTTGGTGCCACTTTCAATGCTGACAGCATCATCCTGGAAAATGGACACGTGACGCTTAAGTAATAATTTTCCACGCAAGCGGCCACTGATGACGTCACTGGGTGTTAGTTTAGTGGATTTATCATAAAAATCATATGAAATTATTGATTCGATTAGAGAACAAAAATTGATCTCGTCTAACACATAGTACATTAGTGCACTAAACTGCAGTTATAAACATCTAGCAGTAAAAATGATGGTGAAATTATAAAAGCGAGTTAATGAGAATCAGCCGCTGAAAGACAAAGACAAACTTCGCCAACACGGACACACGTGAAACAGATTCAGCGCGGAATAAAACCTACATTCTCGTCTCCAGACAGATCAGGATTGCTGTTTTCATCACTGCTCAATTTCTGTTTCTTGTTATTCGGCATTTCGTTTCCCGCCTCGCCGTGAGATTCGGACATCTTCCTCCTCATCTTCCTCCAACAGCGCTACACTGCCGGAAAGCAAAACGTGCGCTTCTCACGACAGACTGCTGCAAAAGCTCACGACAGCGGCTGTACCACTTACTAACGCCAAACTGAGACACAACGTCAAGGAGCATAAATAGTTCATGAGCTCAGAGACAATCTGACACACATAATACAGAGAGAGTTATGCTTTTAACCTAGTTCGTTTGATGCGATTGTTTTGTCATCACATGGGTTACAATGTTGTATTGCCTCAAAGCAGCTTAGATAAATAAAACACAGAAGACAGAAAACATGTCAAACGTGTATGTCATGGAAAACAGAATGCATGGTATTATTGCAAATTATATTGTTCTTTATGTATATTATTTATATATATTTAAGGGATATTAGGTTTGTAGTTGGTTTATAAATAAAAAGCAGAAATCCCTGTCATTGCAAACGAATGCCCCTTCCTCTCAGTTGTCTATGAGAGAGTAATATATTTAAACTGCCTAAAACAGTATGTGCTTCTGAGACTATACAACATTTAGTCAATTTACACAAAATCAAACAAAACAAAATAATAACAAAATCAAGTGTTTGGTGTGTGTGTGTGTGTGTGTGTGCGTCAGTAAATAACTTAGGGAAGTACTTTATAAAAAGACAGCAGTTGGGATATGACACATCACTGCTGGGAAGTTTAAACACAACTGAGAGTAAAACCATTGAGACGGTGTTTATGCCAGAAAGACAAACAAAAACGCAGCCTTGAGGAGAAAAAAGCTCTCCGATTTCTGAGATCAGCCAAAAATATCATTTAACACAAAGGTGCAGAAGTACACTGTATTAGTTTTATGTATTTGTTTTTTTACATTTATATGCTGCTTGTTCTGTGTTTGGTTAAAAGCACCTACAAAATAGATTTACTTAAAACAAAAAAAAACACATTGAAATGTTTAATTTGGTAAATTAGATTCAGATGACAATGTTGTTTTATCACGATCACTGTTCAACATCAGTGTAGTTGGATGAAATCTCATCTTAACTTTATATATTTTATTGCAGTTTGTTAATAAAGCTAATTATTACCATGTACTGCCGGTTACTCTATAGTTAAACTTGTTAACCAGCCATGTGGCAAGCAAAGCAGAAAACACATGACCGGTTTGGATAAATACACATCTGTTGTAATTACATTTTGTTCTGAAGATTTTAAAACAGCTCCATGAAGCAAACAGTTGATGACTATATAAAAAACACAACCCTAATTCATGTTAAAGTTATTTAAAGGGCTAATGGTATAAAATTCATTATCATAAGATTATTAAGGAACGTTGACATAATCATTTGTTTAATTTCTTTGTGTAATCAATGTGACCGTAAGTGAAATGAAAGCAAAAGAGAAGTTGATTTTTGACTTAAAAACTCCCAAGAGTTACGTGGTTTCAAAACATCAGTATTAGGAAATGATGTACAACTAGGGTAATTGCATTAATAGTTGCACATTCCTCTTTTACAAAACAATGTTATCTTATATAAGAGATGCCATTTTCGTGACATACATGTTTCAGCCTTTTCCGCGTTCATACTGTGTGCCGTATACGACACCAACATTTAGAAACATTTTGCTGAGGGTATGTCACATAGGGTTACAATTATTTAGACTTAGAAAAAAAACCTAATTTTGTATAATAAATGTATTGGAGTAGATGAGCAGAAAGACAACAAGTGCCCAATAGCCACTGTGTAAGAAAGCTCCCATGATGCATCTCGTGAGGTTGTTCAATAGGATAAATTTCTTTTTTAATGTTTATCGTTACTACACAGTCTGTGGACATCTGGTGTAGATGAAGGTGCTTAATAAGAAACTTAAGTTACTTGTTACCTTGTCAAGAAGTTAGAGTATAACCAGATAAATGAGGTCCAGAAACTGTTTAACACATTCAAGAAAGACACTAAACACAGATAAACACTTCATCATATTACAACAAATTACAGAAACCCTTGATAAAGAAATTACAAATTTAAATTACATCACTATTATAATGAAGAGGATTATTGTTCCCGAGCTCTTGTAGTCTCTTCCAGTAATTCTTGTAATAGGAGGAGAGAGCAGAACAGGTTTTCTTTTGAATAGACAGACGCAGTTATTTCCTGGTGTGAGACAGTTTTTTTTTTTACCTTTTCTTCTCATGCTGTTCCAAAATGTGACAAGTTTTATTCAGTCTCTAAACATTTGAAACACTCTTTTGAAATAGACAATCTTTATTTACTTTTAATTACAGTTGACACTACAGAAAATCAGTGATTTTAAGATTCTTAAAGTATATCCCAACAACCCAGTGGATTAAATGCAGTAGAACACAATGGAACACAAATTCCCATTCCCATGAAAATAATATATCAGAAATATTGTGGAGAAACGTTTAATGCCTTGACGTTTTCTCTCAAAAACTCCTCCAAAAATGTTTGGAATCAGTTTATGTGTCTTCACACATAATAATAATAATAATAGTTCGTTTCTTCACAGAGAGTTAGTAATTCAAAATAGGAGAAAGTCCCAAAGAACAAGCCAGAACACATCGTACGAACCACATGTCACGTTTCTGCTGACATTCTGGTTTAGCAGGTTTAAAGTTACAGATTAGAATTGACAGGTTTCCTTAAATCAATTAAAAATAAACATTAAAAATGTAACATAAAAGAAAGTGCATGAATATATTTATGTAGATGCATTATCCAAACCTTTACACAACAGATCCCAATCCAATGTTCAGTCGAACTGACTGAACACACATAGATTTTCTCCCAGAACACTTTCTGTGCTCCTTTCATAATGTCCAGACAGATTCTCTCAACTGTTACGCTCACATTCTTGTACCGTCTACTACACAGTAGTGAACAATGATAAACTGTTTCATGGAAACAACCAACATTTGCCTGACAGTGACAAATGAATCTGTACAGACCAGACTGCCTGACTGGCAGTGTTTCTCAAGGGAAGTATTGAAGCTCACGGGCGGGTCTTTGCTCCTTTTCCTTTCAGGAGCCGACGCACCTGTTTGGGTAGAAAACAGGTTACTGTGGGCTAACCGAGGTACTTTTGACTGATTTGTTCAAACTGTTAAGTTTAGCCTACTTAAATCTATTCAATGTTTCTGACATTTTACTTTAACATTTAGCGTTTTAGAGCTACATGATCAAGTTCTGGAGTTTGTACCTGGTCTCCCAGCATGCCCTCAGGCACCAGTTGGGCTGGTTGCTCATTTTCTAGGTTCTTGGCACCGGGGTCTGCCCCACGTCTCAGCAGTAAACGAACTGCGTCTACCTGAGCTTGCCGACCCTGTCGAGCACTGACCATGTGGAGTGCTGTGTTCCCATTAAATGCCTGTAAAGGATGGTGAAAGGTCACACAAAGTACCAGTAATACTCTACTATTAGTTTTTTAAAGCATTGCATAATATGTGGTCTTAGAACATTTCAGAACTTATCGAGTTCTCGACACCAGAACTCATCAACACAGAACGAGTTGATACTTTTCTTAACCTTTGCATTGATGACAGAGAAGTAGTTGGAATGGTCTAAAAAGAGACGCAGAAGTTCAATGTTTGCCTCTTCAGCTGCCATGTGTAGAGCTGTGCGGCCGCTTTTGCGGTCCTGTTAGAAAATGATGCAGGCATCAGTTACCAGGAGCAGCACAAAAACATAATTTCACAAGCTGCTGCAACAGAACAACAATCACCCTTGTTTCAATGGAAGAGCCCATGATCAATAAAGTCATGATACACTCCCCGAGCTGCTTTCTTCTCTGCACCAGAGCTATAGTGTGAGATGCGGAGGGTGTCCCCTGACACGGCAGCTCCTGCACTATGGCATTGTGGGACAGGACTGCTACATGGAGTGGTGTGAGGCCTACAAACATCGAAAAACTTTTTAATGTCTTTCTTCGCTTGTTTCAGTTTAGTAATAACCAGATAAATATGGAAAAGGGTGTTAACGTGTTAAAGTTGGAATATAAAAAGCAGCTGTTTATATGTGCTGAGTATTAAATAAACATGCTTTATTTAGAACTGCATAAAAGTTTGAACTGACCATCATAGTTGATCGCCTCCATATTGATGCGCCTCCCATTGGTCTGCATAAACTTCTGAATGGCCTGGGGAGAAACAGCTATAGAATGAACAAAACACATGATGACACTAGGAGAACCATTGTGTAAGAACGCTTGGTGGAGATGTATAACTAAACCTAAAACTAAACAGGTATTACAGGGTTAATGATGGCAATAGTGTTTGCGTGCCATGATCTGTCAACAATGATCGTTGATAGAAGCACAGGCTTGTTTTATCAAAGGGCCTGTGTTGTGTGAGTCGAGCAGGGTGGGGAATTTTTTGCTTGTGCTGTTTTGAGGAAATGCACATTAGTCAGGTATGCTATAAGGAAGTCAGAGTGTGTCTGGTTAAACAAACACTGTGTGATGACTGACATCAACATTTCAGAGATAAGGAAACGATAAGAGGTAAACAGAGAGTAATCAAAACATGTGCAGGTAAATGCTTTATGTTGTAAATATTCAAGACAATGTCTCCAACATTTAGATCATAAATACAGTAGATGTTCGATTTCATTTTGCTAGTGTTTATGAAGCTGTTAGATTTCACATTTAGTTTATCTCAGAAGTCTGAAAGAATTTTGTTATGTAACATAATTGCTACATGCATACATGTGAACAGTCTTAAATGGTTTGTCTGGGGATAGTTAGCTTTAAATACATGCACTAGTTTGATTACAGTGTGTGTTGTACTGTAAGTACACTAACCCTTCATCTTTATATTTTCATATTTGGCTGATTTCAAGCATTTTTGTCTGCTATCAGTTTCTCAACAAAAAACAAAATGTATAATTAATAAAGTAAGCCATATTTGGTGAACAAAAAAACGAGCTGAAAAGCTGAAAAGAGAGGGAGTAAATAGAAAACGGCACCTGTAGGGTCAAGGTGTGGCCCTTCTCAGCACACACATGTAACGGGGATCGGCCCCAACAATCCGTGGTGTCAACGTCAGCTCCTAGTGAAAGCAGGTCTTGTGCAATCAGGTGCTGGTTTGCAGCAACACTCACCTGGAAAGCACTCTGGGTGGAGAAAGAGTCAGATAGAACCAGTGAGTCAGAATTACTGGGTGTGTTTCAGGGCTGAAAGGTGTGTTTGCTCTCAAGGATAATCACACATCTGTCAACTGTCAATATTTTCTAGCTGTACCTGCTTGTTGTGTTCTTTCATGTCTAACATGTGAATTGCGGCCATTTTTCTTGCAAGGACAAATGCCAGAGCTCTTCTGCCCTGGGCCACCGCAATGTGCAAGAACCTGTAAAGCAGTCAACAAATGACACCTTTTTTTATTCTTAGTTTAAAATTCTCTTTTATTTAAAGAGAGTAAACTCTATGCCATGTTTATCTTAAGACACTGAAAATCTCTACAATAGCCACAAAAGTCCATAGTGTGAAATTGTATATTAACCAATGTATGAATCCTTAGATAATCCTCAATCGAAAATAGTTCCATTAAACGAATCAACATTATGAAAGCATAAAAATAGACTCACGTGTCTCCATCACCATCTCTAGCGGTAAGCTCCATGTGGCTCAAGCCCACCAATTTCTTCTCTTCCTGTTGTATCTGCCATTCGAAAAAGGACACCGGTGGTGCGGCAGTCATATTGAACCTGAGAGTCACATCAGAGCTCAAGGTTTGGATTGAGGACGGGTACATGTTCTCCATACACTGTTGTAGATGGCAGCCAGTGTAAATGGGGTTTTCTTCACTTCTGTTCAGTGACTGCAGTTCTTGGGGTGAACTGCAAACTGATATTGGGCATCCTTTGACTGTCACAGACTCAATAGACAGCTGCTCTTCGGCCAAGACATCACCAATATCCTCTAATATCTCAGAATCACCAATGTTCACATTTTGAGAGCATGGAGACTAAGAGAGACCAGATTAAAACATAAAAGTTACTAAAACATAGAATAAGTGCTTCTGACAGAAAAAAAAAAAATGTCTAAAGCCTGCATCAAAGCTAGCTTCTGAAGATAGCACAGCACAGTAGGAAACATAATTACTGAGCTGTGATAGCTAAGTCAGAAGCTTTGGTCCTTGCCTAACAATATTTTACTATTATATAACGTCCAACAAAGCAAACATTTGACAAAGAATGAATACAATGAACTGCACATTCGGCTAGTTTGTTTTCCCATGGTAAGTGAGTAACTGAGAGCAATTTGCACAGAAGTCCTTATTTAAACCTATAGGCCCGTCGAAATAATAGTAATACATGTCAGATAGAGCTTTATCCCCATTGTGTCCAGTCAGAGTGAAACACTGTATATAAAGACAGCTGATAAACAAGTGTTAATACCAGGACGTTCATGTCTGAGTGAGACAGATTCTCGGTGTTACGCTTCAATCCCTGCAGCACGCGAATCACAGCTAAAAGGAAATTAAATATTACTATTATTATTTTATCGTTGTCTTTTTTTTTACAACTTTCAACTGTAACTTCCTGTAAGAATATTACTCATAAAATGATATTTTGTGGGGTGAAAAGTTTACTGTAGGTACCTGGGCATTCCAGTTCAATCTGATACTGCTGCGTCTGGTAAGAAGCACGCATACATTGTAAATATACGACAAAGTGAAATGTAGTAATAAAATAAAGCCGTGTGTAATATTGACCTGAATCTCGTGATGGCGCTTCTGCATGATCAGCTCTTTGACGGTGTTTTTCACGCGCACACCTTGATACCGATTCGGTTTCCGTACATCTTTAAAGTAAATACTTTGGGTTACTTTTTTACTTTAGGAGCTTGTACTAAAGTAAAGTACTTTAGTCTTCATTACTGTTACCTAAAATCAATGAACACTTAATTTTATGCATATATTCTTTATACGTTTTTGATTATTATGATAACGTAATACTGTAGTTATTAACATTTGTTTATCATTTGTTTACCGCTGACGTAGTTCTGCGGGCTGCCAGCATTAATGTTCCAGCTGTGACCCGAATCAGAGTTCGGGGATCCGCCTGGTAAATTCGGTTCGATGGGAGAAGAACTGTCGTAGAATGACCACAGGTCGACCGGACTGGTCATTACATCGGAGTCCTGATCCAGAACAGAGCAGAAGTCCCCAGAAACTCTGTCAATGATCATGTTTTCCAGCTGTAACTCTCGTCTTAACGTTTGATCTCAATGACGCGACGCAACAGTTGCGGCAGACTATATTTCCCAATGACGTAAGCGATGACGTCGCAACGCAACGCCTACCCGATTGTAGTGTTCATTGATAAATGACACAACAACTTCAATAATATTAATCTTGATTTAAGTAATAAGATACATTTGTGCACCCGACCGAATTCAACAATCTTAGGATAGAATTAGTTTAACTTTATAATAGTCTTAGAATCAGAAAGTTATAAAGTTTCTTTCACTTGTTATGGACAGTTACCCTTTATTTTATAAAATGTGTTTTTGAAATACCTGACATTAAAAAGAATAAAATTTTAATTTAGCACCCATTGCAAATGCCACACTGAAACACATGACCCTAACCCTAAAAGCAGATACACACAATATTTACAACAAAGGCTTTATAGCTCTATGTAGGTTTGAACTAAATGACTTGAGGTTTTATTTAAAATCGAATTAATTCATAGTTCAAGGCTACTTTTGGTTGTTTTCTAGGCTCAGAGGGCTACATTTTAAAAAGAAAAACAACTACAGAGAAATGCACTGGAAGACCTTGTAGTATATTAAGATATATGTACTTTAATGATTATGTAAGCAAATTATAATGATTTAATTGAAGCGTCAATGTTTACATTTAATCCTACGCTGAGAAGAATTTTTATTAAACACATAACCTCACTAATCTCCCACTGGCCTTTATGTTTAACAAGACTTTAAAAAATCAAGTTCAACCCAAAGCTTTGCCAAAAAACCCCGCCTTATTTAAAGGACTGCCTAAGCTTCCATACATCCATGCTCACTCTCAGCTACCTTTAGTCTGTCCACTTCAGGTGAGAATAAGAGCTCCATATTTGGGTGCTGAGAGAGATTGGATTGCATCAGAGGCCCGTCACCTGTTCCTCTAGCGTCCTCTTCCTCCTCTCGTTGCTGTACAGATGAAAGATACTGTTCTAACAGGCTGCTGTCCCGACTGTCTCCAGACGGTGACATCACAGGAAGGAGAGAGTGTAGGGACTTAACAATACCAGGTGTGGCATTGTTGCAAAGGCTGCTTTCCAGTGCCACTTGTTGTTCACCAGGGGAATGAAAACCAGACTCAGAGATGGAGTTCTGAGTGCGGATGGAAGCTGCAGGGGGAACGCTGGCAATGAGCTGCTGGTTGACTGATGCTTGCCACAGCAGCACAGCCTGAAGCTAATGGAGAAATGCAGAAAGTAAGTTTCTATTCAATGCTTTCAAGTTTACTTTAACTCCTGACAATAATGAGAACATTTACTGGTCATATGTGAACATTTATATCCAACAGGCCATGTTTAGATTAGATTAGATTAGATTCAACTTTATTGTCATTACACATGTACAAGTACAGGGCAACAATGTTCTTTACTGTATAATTTTAAATAACAATTTAACACATTTTTTGTTTTCCAGCACTGCTGGTCATTACGTCACTCATATCTTCCTCATCAAACAACACTATCTGGTATAAGATTGAATCAGAGAGTGACATCTAGTGGTGTGGATGCAGTATTACACTGAAGAAAATGTTTTCAGTTACTGAGGAACTTAGTAGGAATGTAGCAATGCTGTATTTACAGGTGTATTAGCCACCCACGACTGACTGATTCTGCAGCAGAAAGTGTGGGGTTAGTAAATAGTTTACAGAGATCAAGGTTTTTAGTCACTTATATGTAGATTCAAAGAGATTTTGTGCACACATTCATGTACTACAGATAAATGAATTCTGACCTGTTTCCACATGAACTTTACAGCCTCTTCCTGCACATGTCTCTGCAGTCGCTCCTCTTCTTGTTGCTTGCGCAGCCTGCAGATAATACTGCTATTGAGAAATAATACCCCAAACTGTGTAGAACAGATTTTGCAGATAACTCAAGTGTTTCTACTCAACAGAACTTCATACAATGTTTACAGCATGTGTCTGCTCTAAACTCAGAATAAAGATACAATGCAGCACAAAAATCCAGAACAGAAGTTGTTGATCGACATCAGTCGGGAGCGGGTCGGATGCTGCTGATTACTTCATGTATACAATCATTACTGCTGTATAAATGCATGTCACCTCTGAGCTGAATTAAACATTATACTTAAAACATTCAGACATTTATGATGCCACCATTGATTGTCAGTATGTCGCTTTAGAAACCCAGTAGTGAAGGTTTGTACCTCTTCAGTTCCCCGCTCAGATGGATGATGTGCTCCTGCATCCTGCGCAGACGGATCTCGGCACGCACTTCTCTGGCATGTGGGTGGTTGTGCCGGGTCCAGATTCCTCTCCACCAGGACTGAATCCTCACAGCTGCTTCATGCAGTTCAGAGCATCCTGCTTCATGTGACGTTGCAGCTTTCTGAATCCTGCTGCAGTCAACATTGTCCAGTGGAGTGAGGACTTCGTCATTTAACACACGCAGCCGGCCATCGGTGTTGGAAGGAGTCATTTTATCCATGTGAGAAAGATGATCAGATCTATATGACTGACAGGAGAGTGAGGCACTGCCCACTTTTACAGAGTCCTCCTCAGATGAGCGACATTGAACTGACGTGGCTGGAGCTAAAGAATCATCTAACTCCTCCTCACCGCTATCAAGAGCTAAAGGAGGTAGAAGAGCATTTGTAAAGGGCAAAAAGGCTGATTCAGATGACAGCAGACTCCCATGCAGCTTCTCTTCATCTGCGGACACATCCTGCAGAACTGTACAATCCTCATCAGTGGGTGGAGGATGAGTGGCAGTGATTGCAGGTAAACATGCAGCACCAATCCTCATATTCCTCTGAATTCCTGCATCCACATCTACAAACATCACACAAAGATTCACTATAGAAATAACAGAGGCCCTATGACCATTTGTCACTATTCTGACCTGCAGGAGCGATGACATCAGCCGCTTCATCTTTGCTTTTGTGGACACAATGCTGCTGCACATCTAGATGTGTAGGGCGAGACAGACTCAGGGAATCGCAGGGACGTGTTTGTTGCAGTTGTTGCTGATGCTGTCTGCAGGTACCCAATCACATAATACAATCAAAATAACACCTAACCACTAATTGTCAGCTCAGTTCAACCACTACCTTTGTTTGTTGAGTATTCTTTCAAGTTTAGCATCCTCTGCAGATTGTAAGGCACCTATGGCTGTCAGAGGACATGTGGAGGCAAGATACTGGACCAGCTGTGCATGTTGTCCAGGCCGAAAAATGCGACCTTTGCCCTGACTGTACAACCATTCAGCTTTCAGTCTACAATTATTAAGAATTTTGTCATTAGTATTTTAATGGCTTTCTTACAAAAAAAAACAAGTTTACTACCTATCCATGACCTAAAAAACATGTAACAGCTCATAACTGGGGCACGGCTTGGCCTTTGGTAAATTAAAAAGATTGCATAGCTACCTATAACAATCAGGGCTGAATCATTGCAGCTGAAGACTAACTTGAACAACCAGACTGAAACACTTACCCCTCTTTTTGTGACACTACATATCCATCCAGCACCTTCAAATTCAGGCACCAGCTCACCACGTACGGCCGATAATCACAGCCGGGCACCATTGGGGTGGCCATGACACATGGATTACACATTACAGACAGCTGCTCAAGGTTGTGCAATGGTGCTAAATATGACAACTGCAATCCAGATTAATAGCCACATAACTAATAATACACATTTACCTTATAGCAAAAGAAATATTAACAAACAACAAGGTTTATGTTGGTAGTCTGTAGTTTACCTCAGCGAGATCTCGAATCTCGTTCTCTGCTAAAGACAGGACAGTGAGGCTGGACGGCAGGTGAGCAGGAACAGTACGTAGAGTTGTGATTATGTTTCCATGCAGAAGAAGTGTCTGAGATGGATGAGACCATCTTAAATATCAGTCAGAAAATAGTGAACTCTCCTATAACATTATGATTATCATATAATATTATCATATAATATTTCAAAGGTCTCACATAACTTTTGAAATATGAAAAAAATTATGAAAGATGCATCATTAAAGTAAAACGTGAAATACCTTCAAAGCTGAAAGTTTTGTGAGGTCACCAGTTTGAGAAATATTGTTGTCTGACAGATCCAGATGTTGAAGAGAAACACAGCTGCATAACTGCTCGATGACCTGGACACACCGTAGTCTTCCATTGATTTTATATCAGTTTATTGATATTTTGTCTCCCCAACCCTAAAACTCACCCTAAACCCTCACCCAGTGTGTGGCATTGGATTGAAAGAAAGACATGATTTGGCTGGTTTATGACCTTTTATTTAGTGAGGGTCAGTAAAATGTCTCACAAGTTGGTTGTCATGATATTTCACTGTATTAGAGGACATTTGAACCTCAGAAATATAGTTTACCATTAGAAAGGAGTATGAAGAGGCACACTGTATGCTACATGAAAATCACCTTTATATTGTTTCCAGCCAGATTGAGCCACTCCAGGTGGATCACGTCCTTCAAGCCTTCAATATACCCAATACTGTTGTTTGGGAGATTCAGCACTCGTAAGTGTATTAGCTTTGAAACGCCCATCATACGCACTAGACGGTTGGAGGCCACAGACAGCTGTTAACAGACAGCAGGTTATACAGACTTAAACGCCGATCTTTGTGCTCCTGCATGAATGATTAGTGGAAAGGTTGTATGAACCTGAACACAATTAAGTATCACACCTGCTGAAGAGCATCATTATGCTCTAAATGTTCCAGTTTAATAATGTGGTTCTGGTCCAATATGAGGCACCTTGTATCCGCTGGACAGACAAACTTCGAATCCAGTTTGTGGAGACCCTGATTTGAAAGGTCTAATAAACCAGGACCTTAACAGCGACACAAGAGCTTCACTCGCACAACACTCTTTAAACAATATTTACATTTTACAACAGTGAGATCTTCCGCGTTATTTACATCAGACATTACGGATACGTCTTTGCGCATACAATCACATCATGATGTTCCTTTGCCAATATTTTCAGTTAATCAATATTATCGATCAATCGATTATTTGTACATACCTTTATAATTTGTCATTCGCACAATCGCTCCGTCCGCCGCCGCCATACTTCCCGCTTGTGTCGCCACAAGCAACCGATCGTTCATTTGATTGGATAAAACAATTCGACAGTGAAAATATATTTGTATATTTTTTACAATATACACGTGCTTGTGTAGATATGAAATAGTCACTCATTTGAATAAAATATTTTATTTTAATTAAACGACATATTTATAACCCATTTACCCACAATTCCTCTTCCTCTTCCCTGTCTGACTCGCCGCCATGAAGTGAGTGAGCTCTGCTGTAATCYGCCGCAATCCTCGGTTTAATGCTGCTGTATCTGTTTGTACGTGTGATGGCGGGTTAGCGGTAAACTGCGTGTTTCAGCACTGACCTTATTTCTGTCGTCTAGGGTCGAGCTGTGCAGTTTCAGCGGGTATAAAATCTACCCCGGCCACGGCCGGCGCTACGCCAGGATCGACGGAAAGGTAACAGTTAACTAGCAATGTAATGTTTTACACAGGCGGCGGTAAACGCTTATCTGGTATGGGCTTGTTTGGTTAGGTTTTCTAACCCGTAGCCATAATCGGTGTATGGGTACTAAACAAGTTAAAGCGTATTTGCAGCATTGTTTCAAGGCTTAGAAACACCCTCGCGCCCGACGCCTTAGTGACACCCAGTGGTTTGCCTGCTATTGAACACTTGGGCTTCGTTTAGCCGTACACGTAACATGTGTTTTCAAAATATAAAGTTCAGGATCTTGCCATAGCATTGAAACGGTAATTCCTAATGTACAGAATCCTTCATGTAACTGTGCTACCAACTGGAAGTATATCAAATAGTACACTGTATGTACTGTATATATGTTTGTGTATATTACACATTATTACACATTGTTCAATGAGTCCACAATCTGTACAAATCTGTAGGTATGTAAAGGTATTGTCTGTATGTAAATTGTATCTGTAGGTATGTAAAGGTATTGTCTGTATGTAAATTGTCTCTGCAGTGTGATTTGATAAAGTTGCATGTTTACTACACCAGTTGTGCATTATAATTGCGTGTGATTGATTTGGCTCTGTAGGTCTTCCAGTTTCTGAATGCTAAATGCGAGTCTGCTTTCCTGACTAAGAGGAACCCCAGACAGATCAACTGGACTGTCCTGTACCGGCGTAAACACAAGAAGGGCCAGTCTGTAAGTTAACTAGCACTGCTGTCTCTGTACCTTCAGCACAGACAAAAGGTTTAAATATAAATGCATGTTAATAATATGTTTTATGTAACAAAAAGGCATAATGTTGAGAATGTAAACTTTTCTTGCTGTTGAACAGGAAGAGGTGACAAAGAAGCGGACCCGTCGTGCGGTGAAGTTTCAGAGGGCAATCACTGGTGCGTCCCTGGCTGAGATTCTGGCCAAGAGAAACCAGAAGCCTGAAGTGCGAAAAGCTCAGAGAGAACAGGCCATCAGGTGAGTGTCTCTGATTTAAGATGTCCATGAATGTCTTATACTATTTAAATTATTTGGCAGGAGAAATTTTAGATTATACATGTTTATAACTTGACACGATATATCTGATAAATGTGCAGATTGTGAGCTTTTTTTTCTGGTGGTTTGTGTAAAACAAAGTAGTTTGTTTTACACAAATGTTTCTAACTGTTTTGGATATAATGTTCTTTCAGGGCTGCCAAGGAGGCTAAGAAAGCTAAGCAAGCAACAAAAAAGCCTTCCACTCAGAGTGCTAAAGTAAGAATCATTGGTAGCACTTTACAATCAGGTTGTTTTTTTTAAACGCTGTGTATTGGCCGGTGTAAATGGCCATGAGCAAAAGTGTTTTTCAACATTTATTCTTCTTTGTTAATGTTAGTTAATGCTGTTACAGTTGTTTATGTTCATTGGACATTTAATGTTAACAGTTAGAACTATTAGTAAACACTGAAATGACATGAACTAGATTAATTAATACTGTAGAAATACATTTTCTACAGAGGCATTAATGTTACCAAATAGAACCTTTAGCATTACAGAATCATTGTTTTCAATGACACTGTTGGTTTAAGTCTTTGTGATATGCATTAGGACTGGCATGACAAGTCAGCGTAATCAGTTAGGTTGTTTGAGTTAAGGGTCAGCAAGTTGTGCTTGCCTCTGATTAGGTTGTGCCCCACAGCTTGAATAATCCAATACTTTTATTGAAGGTGTTGTGCCAACCTTGATTTACAAATAAATTCAGTGTACAGTCACATTGTGTGGTAGGGGGTTTAATGTGTATTGTGCACGAATCATGTTATGAATGTTCTTTGCCCCTTGAGGCGTTGCAGCACGACTCGCTGTGTCGCTTCTGTGTCATAAGGTGGCATAGATCAGAGGACGGTGTCTATACTAGTACCCCTAATGACTTCATGGGTGCTTAGTGTCATTTCCAGTCCTACAGGTTTTGTTGTTGTCTGTGGTATCAGTGTTAACATTTTACTGACTTACTGATGATGTTAACATGATGTTCTGTTGTTTCTCAGGCCCCTGCTAAAGCTGCGCCCAAACAGAAGATTGCCAAGCCCATGAAAGTCAGCGCCCCTCGTGTTGGTGGCAAGCGTTAAGTTTATGTTTTGGTGTTCAGCTTATTAATAAAGACACAATGTCAACCTGTGTTTTGGAAAATTTATTCAAGTGTTCACTTAATGCAGAAATGTAAAATTGAACATTACAATAAAACTGTCAGAAAAACCAAATGTGCTAAGCCATTGTTTCAGGAGGTATGAATTTACATTCTCAGTGATCAGCATCAGGATCTACCCATCCCAGTGGTTATTTATCTACTTAATGCTTAAAACATTAAACTTGTCTGATTTTCTTTATTACAAATCGTGTGGTGTATCGATTAAGATTTATTTCAATGGCAAGCCAGTTTTAGGAAAGTGGAGTACATACTGAGTTAGGGTTAGTATGTACTTTCGAAGTACAGATCAAACAACGCTCCTGAGTTCTTTAATAACTGTACATATAAATTGGTCCTTCTGAACTAATTCTTGATTGTAACACATTGAACACTGTAATTATTTATTAAATTTAATATAAAAAATAAAGTTTGTGTAGGTTCACTACAATTGTAATATAAATCTAAAAGCAAGTGTTTAAAAAAGTTGGTGAGATTTTGTTACAGCTCTTTTGTGCTTTTATCTGACAATAAAGGACATTCCTTAACCCTAACACCTTGAAAACAAGATGAAAAGTGCACAAAAACCTTTCATTAGACATGCATTTCTAGCCACCGATGATTGTGCGTGGTGTATGTAACATCAAACATCAGTGTTATGACCAAATTATGAACGCACAATTTACAAGATCTCTCAGGGCTGTATGAAAAACAATAAAAAGCCTCTCATGAACACGACGCATACAAAACGGTTATAGGGAAAGGTAATATATGCAACATTTTTAACAAACGTAACAAAACGCATTTTATTAAATCAGGGATTTTTAGCATGCTTTATGAATAAACAAAACGCCTCTCCACATACGCGGACTGCAGCAAACGAGTGACATTACAGCGAAACAAATTTTCTAAAACAAAATATTTTCTTCATGTACAAATATTTTTTATTACGCACATGGTTATCATAAATATAGAATAACAGTATAAAAGTCTGAATAGTATTATTTACATGAGCAATTGTATGGAGTCTGAACAAATTAAATGCAGTCTACGCGAGTGGGTTTGACAACGCGCAGTCATACTAAACGCTAATTGGCTTAAAACGTTTCCGCTGCTAATTGGTTATAAAACCGGAAGGGGCAAGCGCTATTTCCTGTTGCTTATTTGGCGCCTTTCAGGTGTGTTTAAAAGACGCTGCTCCGTGTCAACACGTGTTTGTCTTCTCAGCGGTTTTGTTGGTGAAACTATAAACTGTTGGTGCCTTTGTAGGTAAGTTGTTTTTGTTTTAATCAACGTTCAATGTTTAGTAAGTGTTTAAGTTGTTTCACATCATGTTATCTGTCTGAGTTTTGATGATTTCTTTACTGTATTTTTTTAGTCTGTACCAGCACTTGTGGTATATTTGCTGTACAGCTTTTGCATCTTTTTTTCTTTCTGTGCTGTGAATTTATACATTTTGTATGTGCTTACAAAGTGTTGTAAGCAAGACCCGCTTTTTGTGGGGCTTGTTTCCTTTTTGTTTACTAATGGTAGATGAATTGATGTTTTCCCTCCTGTATGTTTAACTTTGTTTTGCAGCTATTTTTTGTCCATTGTGGCCCCTGTTTTGCCTGCATTTGATTTGTTGTCTAGCATTTTAACATCCTGTTGTAAAGTTTTACTTGAGCTGTTATTTTTGCATTCTTGTTTAATCCTGTGCTGTATCATTAACAGTTTCTAATGATTTTACATTGTACTCCATGTACTATAATTGTGACCTGTGGATTTTTTTTTTTGCTTTTGTTCTGCTTGTTTTCCTACCAGTATCATCTCTTGTATTTTATTTACTTTTTGTATCCTTTTATTTTGTCTGTCTTGTCTTGCATAAGTTTTTGCCTCCTGTTGTATTTTTACTTGTGTAGTTTTACACATGCTGTATCATTAACACTGCATTCTTGCATTTTAACACTAACTTGCATGTTAACCTATCTGTGCTGTTGGATTTGAATTCCTTTTCTGTGGTGGGTTCATGTGAAGCCATTTTGAATAATTGCAAAACAATTTGTATTTTAGAGGAGCAATCCATCTGCAAGGTCTGTTTTCACCCCTTGGTTTAATGTGTATGAATGCTGCATATTTTATTGGAAAGGATCTAATGTTTTCTGCTCTTTAGTCTGTTAGAATCCAAAATGCTTTAGAATGATCAAGATGTGGGGTGAGTGATCAAGTAACCTTAGATTTAAGTGACCAAATGTCTCAAGATCAAATCTGACTTCAGTCACAAGTATTAACATGACATGGCAATGCGGTTTAACGCTTTCAATAGTACTGTATATTTGGATCCCTTTTCTGTGCCTCATGTTTAAAGCTGCATTGAAACCTTGCAGAGTTATACAAATTAAAGTTTGGTCTTGTTTTACAAGAACAATCCACCACCTGCAAGCACTTCAAGACGAAAGAATGGGGTGAGGACCATGTTCTAATGCTGCATCTAAACCTTTCTGCTCTTAATGTTGATCTCCAGCCTGCATGTTCTGAAACACTTGGAATGATCAAGGCGTGTATGGTGAGTGATTGAGTAACCTTGTGTTTTGAATGCAATATGAACATCTCTTGTGTTGGTCTTTCTACTTTAGCTGCCAAGACCATTTTGCAGCAGCTCCAAGTTGCAGC
>JBAJNP010009234.1:0-18530 GCA_036877545.1 Yasuhikotakia modesta
TTTGTGTCTGAGACTCTGTGACCGTCTCTGATGTTTGTTTTTTAGCATGACACCTTGTGTGCTGCATGAATGTCAGTTGTCTGGTAGTGAGACAGTATAACTTGTGTAACAACAGCTTTATATAGCTAATTGTAGCTTTTTAGTGAAGTCCTTGTTGTTGTTGTAAGTTCATATCAAATGAACTTAGTGTGCACATGTGTTGTGTGCACAAACTTAGTGTGCTTAGAACTTAGTGTGCACAAATGAACTTAGTGTGCACACTTTAATTAAATTAAAGTGTGCACATGTGTTGAGCTCTAAGATCCATTTTGTTATGTGTGTTTGTGTTGTATGTTGTGTTGGTCTTCAGTGTTTTGTGTTTGTTGTGATAGCAACAGCTTTTATAGGCACTTACAGAAAGACGCTGTTGTGCGTTTAATCTAATAACTGTTTGGTTTCCAAATTGGAGTTTGTTTTTGTGTTTAACTTGTGATCCTCAGTTTTGCCCGAGGCATGCTGCCTGTGTCACGCGCTCTGTTGTTTTTGCTGTGGTTTTCGAGACATTGCACATAATCCGGCCTTGCGGTTTCCATCAACCCCATTGATTGGTCCCTGCATAGCCTCCGAAAACACATTTACCCCTCTTCCACCATCTGCCTGGCCATCAAACTGACCCACCTGCCCCTCTGCTGCCTTCCCTAGCTTTGCAAAACAGCCCCCGGGGTGCCGTGCTCAACTCCCGCGCCCTCAGTGCTGCTCTCAGTAACCTCTGCTCAGCGGTCCACTCAGCCAATCACTGCGGCTGTAGCTGTGCCACCTACATCAGGACAGCCAATCGTCTTGCCACTACAGCCCCCACCTGTAGTGCCAACCATCATTGTGGCTACAGCCCCCACCCCTACTGAACATCCATATTTGCCAGCAAACGCCTCAGTCCAGGTACCTGAAACAGGCCGGACGTGTCCCAAAACATCAGCTTAGATGGCTTTGTTTTGAAGTTGAGTTCTTTGTTGCTGTCTTTCTGAAAGAGTCAGATTATAAAGATAAGTGTTTGTCTGTTGATCTGTCTGTGAGGTGTTGAGACTTATTTAGTTAGAGCCAAAATAAAACGGGGAAACACTGAATTATAGTCTTTGCCTCCAGCAATTTTACTTCTTTTTTTCTCTCTTGGTTGTAGATTTGTTTTGAATGAGTGTATTTCCTTTGCTGCTTAATGTGTGAATTTGTTGGTGTCTGTCATAATTCCTGTGTTTTTGTTGTTGCAGGCTCCTCACGTCGTCTCTCACACTTTGACGACAGAGCTGTCGCAGCTAGCAGTGGAAAGGTGGGACTTTAAAGAGTTATCAGTAAATGCAAACCATGCAATGTTTGATGGATCACAGCAGTGCATCTCAGTAAAGTGCACGTGTGTGTGACCCCTCAGTTGTCACTCTGATGTGGCGTCCGGACTCAGCGATGGTAACGAGGGCGTGTCCGCCGGCAGACATGAGGGCCGTTCCGCAAAACGGCACCAGCGCCGATCTGTGCGCAGTCGTTCTCGCCACGAGAAGACCTCCAAAGCCAAGCTCAACGTTCTTAACGTAAGTCCATCACGCCACCAGTCTTGATGTTTTTTTGATGGTGTTTTGAATGAAATATCTCATTTCAGATCTCCAGCATGGGCGACAGAGTGGCTGAGTGTCAGCTGGAAACACACAACAGAAAAATGGTGACGTTTAAGTTTGATCTGGATGGAGATAACCCAGAGGAAATTGCGCAGATAATGGTAACTCCAAACGCCACCCGCATGTTTTTAACACGCCCAGATATGTTCAATTCACCCCCTGATCTGAATCTGTTTGCATCCACTGCTATTAAAAACAAGCTGAGATTGAATAAAATGTCACTTTCTGTTGCCATAATACAAGCTGTTATGTGTTAATAATAAGAAACGCTATTATTTTGTCCTGCAACGTTTAGGTTGAGAGTGAATTTATTCTGGAGAGCGAGCGTGAGTCCTTCATCGAGCAAATTCGAGAAGTCATCGAGACGGCAGATGAGAAGGGGGTGGAGCGAGAACGCAGCCAGGTAAGTCCTGCTCCACAGTATCTAGTTTTAACCCGACATTCAATTGCCTGACAGAAGGAAATACATTTTTACAAATTGTGTCCCTACAGACAGTCAATGATCACGCGCAACATCTGCTACCCACCGTTTGTGTACCTCTAGAACCTGGTACAGTTTCTAAACTCAGCTTAAAACTCTCATGCTGATGACGTATCAGGACTGAGGTCGCTTCTTCTCTGCTTGTTCCTCCAGGAATTCCTCCTTGTTCTGCGTCTCAGGTGGTCCACTCAGCAGGCCGCAGGTTTATCGTGAGTCCGGTACCAGAGTCCCGGCTGAAGGAACAATTCTTTGGCTCGCCCCAAAATTCAGTTTCCCTCAGTGAAGAGCCTCCATCCTGTGAGTGAAAATCGATATTATTCAGTTTAATAATAATCTTAAAAACCACTTTGAAACTTAATTCTCCAATTTAAACTAGCTTTGTACTCATGTAGGCTCTGTTAAAAGCAAGTTTAATATCTTTTTTTTATAATAAAAGTAAAATATCTGTTTATACAATCTGATAGTTTATGCTATTTTAATCCTAACTTCAGTTTTGCTCTTTCTTTCTTTCTAGCTGCATTGCCTGCGCTGGGTCTGTCTATGTCTGCGTCTGCAGTCAGTCTGCAGCAAGCGTTTTCTGAGATACGTCAGGGGCGGTTCGACCCTGGGCCCAGCACTGCTCCACCTGTTCTCCATGCCACAATGCCCCCTCTGTTGCCCTCTGCCACACCGTTTCCCTCTAGCATCACCCCTGTGGTCTCTGCCCCCATTGCACCAGTGTCTTCTGAAGTAACCTCTTTGCCATCACTGTCCTCTGGGGCAGTAAAGCCTCCAGGGTCATCGTCCCCACCTCTGACCCTTCAACAGGCTCCTCCCCCTGTCGTGACCTCCCCACCAACCCACCCACAGCCCGTGTCTCAGATACCTCCACCTCTCAGTCAGCCAGTTGTACCTACCCCCTCCTCTCTTCCAAGCCCCATGCCTGCCTCTACATCATTCTCCCAGACCACAGCTCCCCTTCCACCCCCCGCCAGCATGGTCACCCCAATCCCTCACCCTGTGCCTCCCATGAACGTCATGGGCTCTGTGTCGGGCGGCAGTGCCGAACAGCCGTTTGTTCCCTCCACGACAGCTCAGCTCACGCAGACGGTCGTCCCCACCACCGCCATTCAGACACCCCAGCTCGCTCCTTCCACCTCCACAGTTATTCCCTCCATAGCCGCCCAACCTCAAATGCCCACCCTGCAGCCGGTCACCACCAACATACCGGTTGTGCAGCCCACCCCAGTGCACAGCCAACCCCAAACCTCCACCGTGCCCAATCAGAGCCACATCCACTGCGTGGACTGCGACAGTGACCCACAGGGAAAGGGTGTTGATGACATCCAAGCTCTGGATAAGAAACTACGTTCTCTCTTCATGGATCTCGGATCTGGCCCGCCCTCCGCCCAGTCAGACACCACCTCGGACCCCATGGCCACCCCTGGCGTTCCTGGCACCTCCTCCCCAACCACGTGCGCCACCCCCAGTGGAACTCCTCTTCCTCCCTCCAGCTTGCCTCTGAACTCCTCCAGTCAGCCCACAGGCTCCCCGATGACCACCGCGGGTAACGCCTCCACCCCTGTTGCCTACAGTCAGACGACTCCATCCAAAACTCCGTTGTCAAGGTTACCGGTGAGTGGCTATAGTTGCAATTTATTATATTTTACAGAGTAATATTTTTTAAACATGTTGACCTCTATAATTCTCATTATTGTAATGCAACAGTATGATGTCACTTCACAATTTATAGTATGTGACATTACAGTAATGAAAACTTTTTTAATTTTCTTCATGTTGTGATGCAAAAAAATGTTTGAAATCTGAATTCAGGCAAACACTTTTTTGGTCTTTTTCAAACTACTAACGGTACAAAAACCTGCTGCCGTCCGTTTCAGTCGCATTTAATGCATGGCAGAGTTTCACACGTAACAATGCATGGGACAGTCACGAGTCTTTGTGCATGTAGCTTTGGTGAAACCGCATCTGCCGCAGTTGATCTTCACTGTGGTTTCTTTCCATCTTCATCATTAGGTGTTGCCTGTTGGGTCCGATCGGGTGGGCACGCCCCCCTCAGAACACCCCCCGCCCCTCCCAGGACCTTGTTTATTTCAGGTGCCTATGTCACGTCCTCTCAGCAGCCTCTGCTTTATTGTTGATGTGCTTTCGTTGCTGTAAACACAGAGCATGAGAAACGACCTTTAATCGGATCAGGGTCGCGCGCTGCATGACCTGTGACCCTTACTAACACAGTGTCTCTCTTTCTCTGCGTGCAGGAGACAAGATTTCTCAAGAACAAGCGCAAATGATGCATTTTAAAAACTAAAAACCGTGAAGCTTGTGCTTTTTATTGTAACAAATGAAGCACTTAGTTTGTGATGAATTATAATTATTTTGTATTATAAAACCCTATTTTTATTGTCTTTTATTGTCACTTTAGTCATTTGAGTCATTTTCAAGGTGACCCAAACTGCAAGAGTCTTAAGTCAGTTTGTAGATTTTAATGTGATGTCTTTGATCTGTCGCTTTGGAAAAAAAACGAATTGGCATAAAGCGCTTGGCTGCTAGCCGAATCATAGAAAACGTTTCAGGAACTGCAGATTGCAGACCGTTTAAAACAGTGACAGGAAATTCTAACTTAGCTTAGCATTCAGCTCTTCCAGGCAGTAGTCATCAGTATTTACTGTAATAGACCGTCTCATGCAGGGCTTAATTAGATACACTGTTCCCTGCTGTATGAGTGTTCAGTTGCCATGAGTAATAGGCATTTTGTATGAGCGTGTGTGTGTCTGTGAGTGAGTGTGTGTGTGTGTCTGTATGTGACTGAGTGAGTGTGTGTGTCTGTGTGTGTATGTGGTTCTAAGTGGATTTGACTAATTGCTGAAATGGATTTAGTCCCAGCAGCCCCTGGAGGATCTAGATGCCCAGCTGAGACGGGCTTTGAGTCCCGAGACCGTACCCATCACGAGTGTCACTCACCAGGTACATGCACGCTAACAGCAGCCCGGCCCAAAAACCCAAACACGTGTGGATTAACAGTCTGATCTGTGCGTTTCGTTTAGCTCAGTTAAAGATTCAACACTGTACCACTGGAACTTTCCATAAACGCAGAACAGATAAAGAAATGGCTGTGAAGTTACAGTGCACAGACTCACTGATCTTGTATACTTAGGTGTCACACACTGCATTGAAACACACGCATATGTTTGTGTTGTAATTTCTTGCTCCTTTTCTCTGTAGTGCTCACTAACTGGGATGCCACCTGGAGGACAGCCAGGTATGTGCTGCTAATGTTAGATTCAGTAAACGTTTGACCCGACATTAGTTGTGATTTATTAGCGCATGTGAGAAATTAATAGATTTCACATTCAAGTCAGTTTCCAAATCAGTTTTAATCATATTCTAAAAAATATACATTAAATTAAATGGTTTTGTTACATTTTAAACTGCTGTAAATTTTGTCCGTCTGCCATCATGTTTATAACAGATAAAATTGCAGGTTACTAAATGTACTTTTCCTGGAAAATCGGACCATTTATTTATCGTTTATAAACTTAGAGTTGTTAATCTTGATCATAAAGATTTAGTTGAACACCTAATAAAACAGTTTTATGTTTATTTTTAATCCAAAATAGTTACATGTTGCAGCTTTCAGTGGCAAATATTTACATCCTTATATCAAAAACAAGGAAATGAAGCTGTTGACTTTCTGATGTGACATGAACTCATGCTCTTTATTTTGCTCTTTCAGTTCCATTTTCTTTGGATGGAGAGCCGGCGGCTCCGTCCACAGCAGGGGGCTACACACTGGGCCGGTTCCAGGTACCTGATCGTAGAGCAACAAGTTCATCAGAACCATCGTTTGTTGTATTTCACGTGTGACTTCATGCGTTTGTCTCACTTCTTCTGTCTGCCGTTCAGGTGTCAGTAGCTCCTGACGAGAGCCCCCCACAGGTTCCCACCAGTTCTCATGACTCGTCCTCCACCTCCTCTTCCTCCACCTCCTCCTCATCTTCCTCCACCCTCTCCAGCCCTGAGCACACGCTCCACAGAAGCTCTTCTCCCCTCCGAAACGCAGCGGCGACCAGCCAGAGCGCCGCCTCTCCCCAGCCCACCACCATCGGTCGTTTCCAGGTCACCACCAAGGCGGATACCAAAGTGGGTCGTTTCTCAGTGAGCAGAGCCCAGGACGAGAGTCCTGCTGCTGACCCGCAGCCCTCAGAACCTCAGACAGAACCTCTGGTCCATCCGGCTGTGGGAAATGGTCCGGCTCAGAGTCCTGGTAGTCTCAACAACTCCATCAGTTCCTACCTGAGCAGCGACAACGACTCTGAGTTTGAAGATGAGGACTTTAAGAAAGAAGTCGGCCGGTTGCGGGAGAAGTGTGTTGCTTTCTGTTTTAACTGCGGTTTAAAAATGTCATTTGTGTTGTTATATGTGAGTTGGTAAATCTAGAATTTATCAAAGTTAAACCGTTCATCCAAGCAGGAACAATAATTAAAGTAACATTTATCTTAGTTGTTGACCTAAGGTGCTTGTTTTTGTACCATTACATGATTGGTTATTAAGCTCTTGTTATCCAATCAGGCACATGGTAGAGAGCCAGGCCCTGTACATCCGACAGAAGGCCGAGATCGACGCCCTTTTTGCACGTTTGGGCAAAGCTCCGCCCTCGATGGTCAACCCACCTGTGGTGAACCCCGCGGGTCGCAGACGCCGGCCCACCAAGAGCAAAAGCAGCAAATCCAGCCGCGGAAGTTCACAGGGCAGCAAGAGTCCCGTACAGCCAGGTACTGGTCTGCCCCCCCCCGCTGTCTGCAGTGCATTGTGGGTCGTTCTACAAAATGGGTGATTTTACAGAAGTGATTGTAATGATGATGATAGCTGATGATGGTTCTAAACCCATAACTATGTTTCAATTATATATTATGAACCCTTGTTTTGTAGAACGAACCCTCACAGGAAGTAAAGGCAATGCTTAGTGTGTCTTTCCTGGCTCTGATCAGCGCTTGTGTGTGTGTTTCTGTGGTTCGTGTGTTGTTTCAGCCGCCAGCACTTTATCCGCGCAGAGTGCGCCCTCTGTGTTCCCCCCTCAGCAGGTGTTTCTGACCACTGGGGGGGTGTTCGATGGGGGCAGCAGTCCTCTGCTGCAATCGTTCAAGCCCTCCAATGAGAACCTGTGCTCTGCTTACACCAGCGACGTCACACTCTCTGCGCCCAGTCTGTGCGTCACCTCGCAAGGTAACGCCTCAAACTCGCGCGTCACGGCCCGTGTTTGACCCTGTGTGTGTGATGAGAGTACAGTTAGTTCATCTAGTGTGCATTTATTTTAATAAAGTGACATTTAAAGTCTGTGATAAGCCAAAAGTTATACTGTGACATCACAACATGCACAAGAAATTAGGACACAAAACTCAAAGCAGATTTTAAAGCACTCAGTGTCTTTGTCCAAATAAACTAGATATAAATACATATTTAATCTAGGCCTTTAAATCTGGTGCAAAACTGCATTTGCATGTTTTGCTTCTTGTTTCTGGACGGCCGGGACTCACATGCATCTCTGCTGTCCATCAGAACTGAGGTGCATGTTGGTGCATGTTTTGATATGAACTGAGCTGCTGGACTGTGACTGTTCCAGCAGGGGGCGTTTTTCCTCCCCCCTCGTCTGTGCAGCCCCACACTCTCGCACCCGGGCCACTCCCCCTTCACCTCCTTCACTCTGTTTGTCAGGAATTCATTCTTACTGACCTCCTTTATCATTGTCACGTGTGTTTGTCTACACTCTCGTTTTTCTATACTCCACCTCTCTCTCTCTCTCTCTCTCTCTCTCTCTCTCTCGTTTGCTCTGTCTCTCTTTCCTCTTTTTGTACCACAGGCTGTATAAAGTTTAGCTGTGGGTCGGGGCGAGTGACCTCCAAACCAGGTGGCAGGAGGACGCGTTTCCTCAGTACGCCCTGCTTGGCTCTTTGTGTGTATCGCTTTTTTCTTTTGTCTCCTTCCTACACTGTCATGTGATTTGTTCTTGATTTTGCCAGGGCCCTCTGATTGGTTGATTTTCAGAAATCTTAAAGCAAGACAGACATCACATACAGTTTTAAACTCCTGTATTGTTTATTTGTTTACAGTAGGTAGTGAAAAGTTGAATGCAGTCGATATTTTCTCTCTGTCCACCCTCTCTCCTTTCACAAATACAGTGTCAGGGTTTAAATAAAGTTTTAAACTAGCATGTTTTGATGCATTCCCACAATGCATTGTGTCGGATGTGGAGTTACTGTAACACTGACTCTCCACCCGTCGTTCTCCTCATGCTTCAGGGAAGATGGTGAGAAAGGTTTGCCCCTGCAACCAGCTCTGTAGTAACTATCTCTCTTTTTTACATCCTCTTTCCTGTCGTCCTCTGTCTTTTGCGTTGTGTCCCGTGGTCGGCTGAAGCGGTTTCCTCTCGGCTGACTTGAGTGTTTTCCTGTGATGACACCATTCATGTCCTGTAACCTTAGCATGTTGTGTGTTTGTGTGTGAACTCTGACGCGCAAACACACAGTTTTAAATGAGATGAGCAGCGGTTTGGAAAAATATTGACGTTTTAAAGCATTGATAGTTCGTTTCATTGTTAAATGTCTCGCTTAAAAACATTTATTTCAGTAACCAAATCCTACATGTTAGCTGAAGGTGCGTGTGCTTGTGTGCATAATCTGTGTCTGTCTCTAAATCATCGCTGCAGGACGTTTTTTACACACAGGAGAAGTGAATGGAAGTCATCCGGTGAATGCTGCAGTCATCTGTTTGTGTTCCTCCCAGACCAACTTCTCCATCAGAACAGTTCTGATGCTCAACCGGGCCGTCCGCTAACTTCTGCCTTTAACAGTGTTTTGACATACAAATTTACACAGTAAATGATTTGAATGTCGTGGGGGTACGTTTGTTATTTTGAAGCCCTGGTTTTGACACCAGCACTGGCTCTGGGTGGGAAAGTGGGTTTTTGTCTGTTAGCATGGCTAGCTCTGATCTGCATCGCTCAGAAATCTTTACGGTTTTTCAGTACAGTGTACAGTGTTTTATTTTTATTGCATTCTTGAGGGGTTTGTTTGCAGTCTTGTAACAGGTCTCAGTTTATGTTGGCTGGATAGTTTTTTGTGTCAGTGATTTTTAAACATTAGTGTTGGTTAACTAGCTTTATTAAGCTTTGTGAAATGCCATCAGCATCAAGATAGTTTTGCAGTTTCTGTCTCCTCTCATCATGACAGCGACGTCTTACGAAGGAGCTGAGACATTTCAAACGTCTTGTGAAATTTCATCTTGCTGTGTCTTAAAGGAACAGTTACAAGCCCAAATAAATCCTGTTATAGTCACTCACCCTTGTGTCATCCCTGTTTATAGCAGATTTTTTTAGCTGCTCTTTTCTCTACAGTGAAAATAAAGAGTGAGTTCAGCTCTCCAGTTAAACCAGTTTAATACCATCAGATGTTCTGGTTAACAAGAGTAAATTAAACATGAGGGTGAGACTATATAATGTTTTTATTATGGGTGCACTGTCCCTTTAAATGCCCAGTAGACAGTTATTTTTATAGAGTGTCTATTTGCCCACCCATATAATCCTCAGTGCAGTGCTTGTGTTGTGTCTGAGGCTTGTTTAATCATGGCTCCTCCCCAGACAGTATTACAGTATAACAAGAAGACTTTTTGACTCTTGATTACATCCATAAAGAGTCAGTATGAGTTTTAAATGAATTTAGAATAGAATTATTATTAGAATTGATGTTTATTGTAAGATAATTCTGAAGATCACTGTGATCTCGTTCCATTTCGTTCCTCGAAAATATCATCAGTTCCAGCGACTTCCTGTTTATGTCATTTCCTTCTCTCTCTCTTTTTGTGCTCAGGGACGAGCAGCACAAACACGGTGGCCGGATCCGGCTCCAGTCAGAACCAGCCGCCCGTATCTCAGTCCCAGAGCTGTAAGGGCATGTTCACAGACGAGCTGCACAAGCTGGTGGACAACTGGGCGAGAGACGCCATGAACCTGACCCAGGGCAAGAGGAGCTCCAAACCGCAGCAGCAGGCGCTCCCTCAGGGCCACAGTTACGACGTAAGAGATGTTTGTGTGGAAAAACATTTCTAATCTAAATCTCTAGCAATTCAAATGTGTCAATATTGTAGTGTCATTTTTGTAAACATATGGCACTTATATCTATACACATCATGTGTAGCACTATTTGTAGGCTTCTCTGGCTTAGCAGGCTAATCATCTCATTTTCCCACCCTCAGATGGTTCCTCCTGCTAACGTGGGCCGTAAGTTCTCCGCTCCAGGCCAGCTGTGTCCGAACATCGCCTCGTCTCTGAGCGGCCACCCGCCTGTGCCCAACACTCCCGCTACCTCTCTGGGGCCCCGGAAAGGCTCCCTGTGCCCCCCGCCCCAGTTCGGCTACCCCTCCGCACCTTACAGCACCCAGTGGGCTGGTGCCGCCCCGCACACCCAGGCCGGCCTGCTGGCTTCCTCACAACCCCTGGGCCAGTACCCACAGGTGCCCACCCAAATACAGACTTACCACATTAGCACTTTGCAAAAGTCCGTCAGCCACCCTGGAGGACCCAACCTGAAGACCACGTAGGGGAGGGTCTCGCCGCAACCCGGCCCAAAGAGATGGACGAGGAGGAGGGGGGGTGAGAGAGGAAGAGGTTGACAGGAAATGTCTGTGGCGCGGGCTTGGACACACGTGACTGATGCGTTGCTGATTTGTGTGAACGCGTTGAGAGATTCTGTCACAAGTATTCTCTGGCATGACTGAGGAGGACAGAGCAGATGGGCGCCACTGGATAAAAAGATGCCAAGACGCAAGAAAGCACGCAATCCTCCTGCAAATGTACAGACGATACACAGCGGCGCAAGACAAAAGAGACTAAAGAAGGTTTTGACGATTGCATCTTTCATCATCCGGCCTCGCGCGTTTAATCTGCGGTGAAGTGGTTTGAGCTGTATGTAGATGTTTGCTGATCTGCTCTTCACGTCCTCCTGAGATGTTCTCACCCATCCAGCAGCTCTGCAGATGAAAGCTGGTTTGGAGATGGTGGAGAGATGAATCCTTCTTCCCCTGCCTTCAATCCTGTGCTGCAACGCCATGGAAATTTGCAATAATTACAACTCAAAACCCATTTTAAAACACAAAAAGTGGCCTTCATTAGATAAAACGATTATCCGTGTACAGATTATCTTTTGTTTTGAATTGGGTTATCCTTCCAATCATTTGTTTCTTTTGGGTGCTTGGTTAATGTTTATCTTCCCTTGCATCATTCGAGCCGGCCTTGTGTAGCAAAATGTTTGGGATTATATGATGTTTTTCAGATGTTTGAAACCTTTAAGCTGCCCCCGAGGTTTGGGCTGCGAAGCTGCTGCAACTTCCCAGCATGCTTTGCGGCACACTCACGTTTAATATCTTTATCCTTGCCCTTTATTGGGCCACGGCGTGAGGTGACCTGTGATCATGTGATATAATTTAGATAATCAGATCTCTGCATTGAAATGTGATAATCGGGGAATTAGAAAAGGCTCTGCCCCCTTTGTTATAAGTGGTAACATTAAGGCTAATTTTGTTAAGGGGTGTGTAGCTACATCAGGGGGTGGCAGTCAGAGAACTGTGCGTCCCCCCCACACACACAAACACGTACTACCTTGTAGTCGTACGAAGCTTTAAACGATGACTTTTTAACATCTTTTTCTAATCATTGCAGCTTTGGGGCCTCTGTGATGGAGACGTTCAAATGAGCAAAGGGTGTGTTCTGTATGGACCTGTATCTACTCATCAGTTTTTGATGTTAAAACACTGTGATTATTATAAATGTTGTCGGACAACATTCGTTTAAAAGGTAGAAAAGGCGTGAAAGTTAGAGGGGTTGGATATTAGCGTTCGTGAGATGTATGGCTAGCTATTTCATTATTCTTCACAACTTATTGGAGACACTTTAACCTTTTCCCTTTGTATTTTTTGTGTATTAGAACAAAATGTGAATGTAAAATGGTTTAAATGATGTACTTGAAGAAATGTGACGTCCGGTGAGCTTTCTGAGGATAACAGTGCCTTGCTTTTTTATTTTCTTTGCTTTGGGGTTTGATAAATAAGGCAGAGAGTCTAATGCGTGCTGGTGTTTGGATTTCACAGAGGGTCAATGTTGGTATATTTAGTGGAAATTGATTCATGATGGGTTCAGTTTTGACTGGGTTACGACCAAAATCGTTTGATAGCACAATTGTAGTGGTTAGACGTGCAAAACTGAGGTTGTTGTACGTGAGGAGCATAAACTTTAAAAGTAAAAATGGGGCAGGGTTTTTTTTTAAGCTGGGTGCCCGTGAAATGCTGGAAGGAGTTTTAGATGCTACGACTTTCAACTATCTTAGTATGCAAGTACGCATAAGTGTGCCAGTCACCAGCGCACCCTCCCATAGCGCAGATGTGTCGTGTAAATATCACGTTCGTCAAGACCAGTGCTGGTGTGGAAAGTTCCAGTTGTTGTGAAGGTGAGGAGGACGCAGGACAAAGAAAGTTGGTACAGATGAGACGGTACGATGCAGGTCAGAATATTTCAGATGTGAGTAACTGGTTTTGGCACCATCCAGTGTTTGTGAGACATGTTTAACCAGTAAACTGGACAAAATGGGTTCCCAGAGAAGTAACTGAACAAGAAGGTGGCCAGAGAAAGTTAGTACCCCTCACCAACACTAACTAGCCTCTTTCTGAGCAAACGGCGCTGGTTTGAGACGAACGCTTGCAGATTCTTTTCTATGCTTGTAGTACAGACCGCATAGAAGTATTTCAGAGATGAATGACCTGTAGCTATGAGGGGAGCTGTTTTGTAGCAGCAACCTTTAGTCAAGTGCTGGTCGTATCACTCATGTAAAATCTTTGTTTAATAATAACTGCGTAGACTTTCAGTCATTGTTTTTTCCTCTTTCACACTGACTTCACAGAGTAACAGAGCTCTGATTCAGCAGTAACGTAGAGATCTTTAGAGCGCCATTAGACAGGTTAAGTCAGTAATGGGTACAAATGTAGTACAGTTGAACCTAGTGGAGATAAACTCATCACCTTAACTACTGAAAAGAACTTAGTTTATGACTTGTTACGTACTGTCCGAGTGAAACGTCTGGTACAGATAAACTTCACTGAATCAGCTGTACAGTTTAGTTTTCAGCTGTTCTCACCAGCCGCCTGTGGCTCCGATGAACCTCTTTATATTTAAATGATCGTTTAATCTCTTTTGCTTTGTACTCAACGCTTCGGCCTGTAGACAGCTCCTGTTTTTGTGTTCGTTTGGTTTTTTCACCCACAATTCACCGTTACTTTGCTTTATCGAAACTGTGAACAATTCGAAGGTCTTTCACAAAGACGTCCCACCTGCACAGTGTTCAGACCAATGAAATCTGATGAAACCATCTTGTGCCATTTCCTCATTTCACACAACAAAACTCAAGTGTTCATTTGCTCTCGTGCTGTAGAGGGCGCTAATGTAACTGCAGTGCAGAACCTACAACATTAAACCAGATTCACCAACGTGACGTCATATTCCCAGTTTACTCAAACCACAGAAATCCCTAAACTCATGTCAATTTACAGCTTTTTTACCCTCCACATTCATTTTGATAATTGCTTTTGTAGCAGCTTGTTAATATGCAAACAAACATTCAGCACCAACAGACACATGCGGCCATGATTAACATTTCTGTGCGATGATTATTGTTTGCATGATGCTACGGTTGCGTTACACCAACTCAAATGCACACAAACCTGCTCAGTTTGGTTAAACGAAACTTTTCAGTCACTCTCCTGTGGAACAGAACAATGTTTTCTTAATGCTACTGTCTTGTCATTAAGTTCGTTTTGCATTAATATACGACCCGCTTTGTTTGCTTCACGTCTCTGGAGTTCATCTGGCAACTTCTGCGTTTTCAGAATATTAACGTAGTACAAAATGTTAAACGATTAAAGTTACGCAAAACAAAAACCAAACAGAAACCATCGTAGGAGCCATTGGCAAGTGTAACTGTGTTTTGCACTAAGTGTAGAATGTTTATGCTTCATATAAAACTGCGCTTCTGCGCTCCAATAAAAACAGCATTTGTTACCTTTATTTGTAAACTTAATAAAGTCATTTAAATAAAAATGCTTGTCTTGTCTTCTGAATATGTGCCGTTACCTAATGAATCGAACTCACTGTTTGTGAACAGCTGAACAAATTAAACACAGAAACCAGTTTCATCTGTTAAATAATTCATCTTTAATATCTTTCACGAAAGGCAGTACATGTTACACATCATTCAGATGTAATTAAAGTACGATTTCTCTGTATAAACCATTCATTATTTTTAATCCTTTGATTAATTGTGTAACTCTGATTATCAGCCTTTAACACAGTTACTCAACATACAGTTTTTTTTAGTTAGCATTGAATACATTTAGGATAAATTTAGCAACTTAAACTAATATTGCTGGTGTTTAAAGTCTAAATTTCAGGCTGTGATATTGTTGTGTTGCTGTGATTCTGTGAGGAACTTTTAGTAATTGCATATTATTATGTGTTGTTGTGTTGGAGAGACGACTGTTCCCTTCCTGCTGGAGGATAAAGCCTTCAGAGAATCAGAGAATTCTGATTGGCTACAGATTCAGATGATGCAATCCATGATGTGGATCTGCAGTGTGTCCAGATCAGGCAGAACTTCTCCACACTTTGGACAAGCGTGTTCTGGAATATCCTGCTGCCAATCGCCTGAGAGAGAGAGAGGAACTCATTTACATAAAGACGTCTTAAAGGAACAGTCAACTCAAAACAGATTGTTTTCTCCACCTCTGGCTCCCTGCAGGTGTGAAGGAGATGTGGATCCCTGCGGATCGGTCCCGCGGGACACGTGTCGTCTCTGCATCTCGCTCATGGAGTGCCTGAAACAGGAAGAAGGTTTGTGTCTGTGGTGGACGTGTTCACGGGTCAGATGAAGATGAACGTAACCTCACACCTTCCCAGCTGCTCCATCTCCTCCTGCAGCTGATGGTGTTGTTTCTTCACAAACTCCAGCTGAGTGGCCAGACGTTCCTTCTCCTCGTGAATCTTCTCTCGAGCGGCTCGTTCTGCGTGGAAGTCTAATGAGTAAATCTCTGCCTGCACACACACACACACACACACACACACACAGTAAATGGTTGTGGTAACAATCTAATCTGAAGTAATGATGGTGGTTCCTCTCACAGCACCTGAGCCTTGAAAACAGAGACGGTCTCCAGTTCCTTCTCCTTCTGGAAGAGTTCCACCTTCATCTCATCGATCTTCTGCTGTTTCTCTGCCAGAGCTTTTTCAGCCGCCGTAAACCTGCTGTTCAGATCTTCAAACTCCTCCTGAGATACACTCTCCTATCACACACACACAAAATCAACCACCAACATGCTAACACAACTTCCCAACACAGTAATTTCATATCTACAGCAGTTGCACTGATAGTAAATAAGTTCTGCAATATGAATGTTAATGTAAATGTTGCTACTGAATAAAACCACAACACTGAATATCTGAAAGACGTCTCAGATCTGTCTCACTGCAGTGATTTAAATCATCCACTGGGATCCTCTGTACCTCTCTCTTCTTCTTCTCCTTTTGTAGTTCTTCATAGTCCTCAAACAGCGTGGCGTACGCGTCCTTTAACTGACTATGGTTATTCCTGACAAGAGAAAACAGAATTATCTGACATCTGCTGATGATGTCATTCTGTCCTAGAATTAAAACTATTTATTCAGTCACTTTTCATCTTGAGTTTTCTTCTGTTCTACTTTGACAGCAGCCTTCAGACTCTCCAACTGGACCCTCAGGCTCTCGTTCTCCGCCTGGACCTTCTGTTTGTCTCCCAGCTGAATCTTCAGGGAGCTCAAGTCCTGACCCAGATCTTTACACCTGCACAGAGAGAGCATCACGGGACGGTCCATTAATACATGTAGCTGAACCATTCATTGGTTCCACAGGCCTATACATTTTATTGAAGTAATCTACAGAAGTCATGTCCAGAGAAGATACATAAATACACTTAAAAGGGATGTATGGTCTGTTGGTGTTGCTGACCTGTCCTGCAGGTTTTGTTTCATGTTCTCAGCCTGGTCCAGTTTGTTCTGAGCCTGTTTTAACTCATCACAGAGTTTTACCAGCTGAGCTTTAAGATTCTTCACCTCAGCGCTTGACTGACAAACATAAAAAAACACACACACACAGACACGATGCTTGACTAAACTGATCAAATAACTAGTTAAAAAACTCATGGATTGAGTAAACCGGATTACTTTCTCATCCGGGCAGAGATGAGACGTCTGTGTGCCGCTCTCGCTGTGTTCTGCTCTCTGCTGTAACTCTGCAATCCTGAAAACACACACAAGATGTTAAATAACCTTCTGAAGTTCTCATGTCCTTCAGAAGGTGGAGGAACTGAGGTCCACCTCATCTGGGCCCCCTGCAGCTTCAGATGAAGAGCTTCCTTCTCATCCGTCTCTTTCCTGAGAGACTGAAGTAGCTCTCTCACCGTCTGTTCCTCAGACTCCGCCTTCTGTGTACTGGGAACATCTCTGGTCACATTCAACTCATCATTCTGTCAGCAAATAAACAAATAAAAGTGAAACGTTTTGTGTACAGAGTTGAATGATCATTAGGGACAGAAATGATCTTACGGTGATTCTGATCTCAATAAAAGAGTCGTCGGAGGAACTCTGTCCCATTTTCAGCTGGAGTTCAGAGTTCAAGGCAACCAGATCATTCTTCTCAGCCTGGAGTCGAGTGATCTGACCTTTTAACACCTCCAGCTCAGACTGTAAACACTACAACACCCAAAAAAAACAGTGACATCATTCAACAACACATGGGTGAATAAACTAAAATATTTGCTGTTGTGTTTTTCAACAAAAAGGGTTTCAATCGTTATGTGTGAAACAACATTTAAAAAATACAAACGCCGGATGTTTTGCACAGTAACACCACAGAGAAAACAAATTTGGTTCCCCAAAGAACCATTCAGTCAATGTTTCTACAATGGTTCTTGGTTAAAGGTTTGTTTAGAAACCAAAACATTTCATCTATGACATTTGTGTAGAGTTTTCATCATTATGAGACCAAGAACCGTGTCACTCAGTAAGTTATTCACCAAATAAGACGTTTTAGGAACCACCACAGCGTGTTGATTTGAGAAGCAACGTGAGTCTCAGTTGGAGTCTCACGTGTCTCACCTCAGCTCCGTTCTTCTCCAGCTCCTGAACTCTCTTCCTCAGAGTCTCGTTCTCTGAGTCCACTGAGCTCAGTCTGGCTTTGGCCTCCTCCAGTCGTTCCTCCAGAAAATCTCTCTCATCCTTCTGCTGCTCCTTCCATGCGGACAAGCTCTCGAATTTCTCCTTCATGGACAAATTGGTTTGTTTCAGGGCTTCTGCAGTTACAGAGGGAAGTTTGCGGTGTGAGAACTGACACAAAGAAAGAGAGAAACGGAGAAAGGCTGTCTCTCACCCTTCAGTTCTTTGTTCTCCTTGATGAGAGTGTTCATTTGTTGAAGCGTTTCCTCCAAACCGGACACATTTCCAGCGCCGGCCCCCGGCCCCTCGTGTGGGTGACCGATGTCCCCATTCATCATCGATGAAGCAGAGGCCATATCTCCAGTGTGTGGAGCTCTGAATATCAAAATAAACCTTTACATCAGCAATAATGATCAGATAAAGAGAACAAATGTCCAACTCTTGTGGACTTTATTCATAACAACACATGTGTACAATACATTTAAAACGCATATATGAGTCCATAATGATGGTTCTGTACGGCCTGTTGGTAACTTCCGGTGTGTGTGTGTGTGTGTGTGTGTGTGTGTGTGTGTGTGTGTGTGTGTGTGTGTGTGTGTGTGTGTGTGTGTGTGTGTGTGTGTGTGTGTGTGTGTGTGTGTGTGTGTGTGTGTGTGTGTGTGTGTTTACATTCATGAACAGTGAAACTTTTACTTTCGTTTCTCGAAACGCACCCAGGATTATGAACAGATATAATGTCACTGATGTATAATGTCGTCACCATATTTCATGACGCCAGTAAGTGATGAAACACAAGACGAGTTCGTGACACGCACCGTAGATATTAAACGACACGTGAAACAATCGCGTCACGACTGATTTACTGAACGATACTCACCAGGGTTTCAGAGCAGCTCGTCTGTGATGTTAATGTGATGTTAATGTGATGTTAATGTGATGTTAATGTCTGACCCAGGATCCGCGTCTGTCGTTAAACTCGCTGTCTGCGCGTTACCCAACGCTGCTGTGACGTCAGACAGGCCACGCCCCCACGTCGGCTGAGGCTGACGTCACACCGAAACACGGGATTTCCCGGCGACGCGTCGCGTTTGCGCGGTGACGCGCTCTGGGGTAAAGGGGGTTTTGATAGG
>JBAJNP010009235.1:0-18524 GCA_036877545.1 Yasuhikotakia modesta
TCATAACAAATACACCGTGCCAATATTCTGTACATAATATGTACACTAGTAATTGCTAATATTACTTCCTGTTCCAGCATAATTATAGCATTATTTGATTCATAGGTCTGAAACAACAATGTTTCAAATGTCACATTTAATTAAAATCATGATGGATGCATTAGCATGGCCCTGTGACTGCTTCAAAGCACTATTCACAAAAAATGTCATCCTTGTTGGTTCCTAATGTCTGTGTAACATCAGTCATGCCAGAAACACGTACATGTGACATTTCTCATATGCTTGTGCTCTGTGTGTCAAAGGAAGACATGGAACAGACGGTCACATGCACAAAAAAGTTATGTTGACTACTGTGCCACATTAAATTATCAGATATTCAGTCCCTGTCCAAGGGTGCAGTGATAAAAGATAACAGAAAGTGGATTATAAGTGCACACAGTTTTTTTTTGTCTTATTAAAAAAGTTTTATGCATAAGGGATTAAGATAAGAACTCTTTCCTTTTAGTTTTATGATATTATTTTATGGGAGCATGTCACCCCCTCATAGGTGCCACAATTGTAATATGACATGAGTGGCTGAGTGAGTATTAATAATAACACAATATGAAGTAAACACATTATTGTTTTCAAACAGTGCTTAAGGCACAGTGTTTAGTCAAAGTTCAAAACTTGTTTAAGCTTCAAATAAAGCTTAAACAAAAGTACACCTAAACAAGCAAACCACCCAGTACAACATAATAATGGAGCCTGTTTCACACATGTATTGGCCAGAGTAAGTGGAAAAATAAAATGCCCAGATACACTGTTTCTGTCAGATAAAATAAATTTCAATAATCCACAACTCTCATGCATAGTGCATTTAAAACTCTCCCTTTTGCATCTAAAATACTCATATTCAAACCCTGAACCTTTTAAAATGCACAAAGAAAGTGAATGTTACTTTTGGAACATGGGGCCATATGGCGCAGTGCGTAAATAAATGCTACTGTGAATTGTTTCTGGTGATAAAAAGCAAGTTTCTGGGATACATCCTCCTTTCATGTGCTTGGGTCCTGGTGGCGCACAGCTGAGCAGTTATCCCTCTCAGTTTATGGAAATCTTTCAGGGGTCCCTATTATGTTTATTCCTCATTAAAATTTTATCAGCTACAGCAAATTGTGGAGATTAGGCTGGGGTGGGCAGATCTATCTTGTTTGGCTGTCTGCTCAGATTTATGATTTTTCTTCACACTGATCCAGGCTTATGAGATCTCTGCAAGCAGATGTTCATAAAGAGAAAAAGGAAAAGTTTGGTGCTGCAGAGCCAAGAATTGAACAAGCATCCAAACCGGGTTAAACGGATGAGTTCCATATTCTCTGTGTATGGATGAGTTCTGTATTGATTGTATATTCTTCATGTTATAAAATTAAGTGACAACAAGCTATAAATATAGATTAATATGTATTACACACACACACTGCCACACTCTGTGTATGATAAACATGGACGCACACAGTTCAGAACTACATTACCCAAGAAACTCAATTTTTCTTACAGAATGGAAAGGGGGAGGCTTTCAATGGAATAACTTAAATACAGAGAGAAACAGCATAAATTACTTACGTAATACTGTTAAATGCCTAAATAGGAATGTAAATGCAGACGACAATGTATGCATGGCCTGTATGGATTTATTTGATGGAAAAAAGCAACTATATATTTGTATAATAATAACACTGCATCTTGCAGAAGGATTTAATTTTAAATTAATAATTCATTAACATTTAAAAGAAAAAAGCTTTAGCAATTGCAGTTGCTCAATTTGAAAATATTCTTATTTTTGTAGCATCAAATCTAACATGATATGACTAATGAAGAGGTTACTGGCTCAATATGGCTTTGAATATTTAAAAAAAGATGTATTTATAGGCATAATTATGTAGGTGTTGAAGGTATATGTATTGTAAACAATACATATATATTTAGCAGTATCTACTACAAAAAAATGAGACTAGTATATATTACATCATCTCTATCATTTTAGCAGATCTGAAACTGCATTGAAAACTGCTCACTTTCTATGACTATGTTTCAATTGATAGGTCAGATTGATTTCATACAGCTGAAAAAATAACCACTTACAATGAGGCCGTTTGTAAGTACTTCAACATAAGAGTAAAGTAAATGAATAAAAGTTTGATTTGAAAAGTTCACGAGGTGCTAAAATAACCATTGTAGCGCCAACAAAAATTGAAAGAAAATGTTCCATATGTAAGGCCACAGCAGCATGAAATTTACATTTATTTAAACTTTACCTCTCAAACTTTTTCCATCTACTTATCTGATGCACATCACTACAGCTGTTGTATTAAAATATCAAACTGGAATAGAGGGTGAAGAAGGTGATGTGTGTAGGCATTCAGATGTGTCTCTGTGATTTTAAACACACTGATCATACTGATCATTCTGTTCATCATGGGGTTATGAAAATTCTGAGGATCCAGGTAATGAGGTTGTTATTATGTTAGAGATCAGCATTTGCATCACTGCTTTGAGAATTTACTGTTTACTGATTATATATAATGCAATATATGTATACCTACATAAACACATATATTTACATATAACTTTGTGCTCTAACATTACAATTGAACAACTCATCCTAAAAACTCATCCATTTTGTTCTGATAAACAGAACAAAATATACGGTACGTGCACAACTGTCTCAAAAGTATTACACTGGGAAACATTCATGACACATGGACATAATTAATTTAAAATGAACACCATTATAATTGTAAACACTGTAAACATGCCATTTGTATGTTAGACTTATGCATTTTTATAATTTACATAAAACATTTTGTTTTGTTTAATTATTATGGTTCTTTACATACCCTAATAATGTATATGCCTTTAGACTGCATGCTGTACGTGACTGTATATGCCATCTCCACAAATCAGCACACAGGTTAGCGCACACAAAGCTGATGTACACAAAAAACACCATTTGCTTATGTATTTGCAGAACTTACACAGAAAAAAGGGAAAAAAAACAAGAGCCAGGACAGTTTTGAACTGCACACACAATCTGAGGATGCTGCATTCATGCAATAAATGCTAACGAAAGCAATATTCACAACATGCTATTCTGAGAATATTAGAAAATAAAATCTTTCAGCAACTGGCGCGTATGGGACACAGGAGACAGTTTATTGTTTCAAATATTATAATCAAATATAGATTGTGCTGTAATTCAGTTTCATTTGAACATTTTTGTTATCAACATTCCTGTAATTGCATTTTTTATTTCTGCAAATCAAGTGTCATTCAGAAGCGGTCAATGGTACATTTGCACAATGCAACACAGTAATGAGCCAGACAAACAGCATTATAAAGGGAAAAAAAGAATTTCTACCTCCAAAAGTGCTGCAAAGATAGAAAATAATATAATGATAAAATAATGAATGGTCCATATATATTGCTAAAGGATCTCTTATGAATATCAACTAACCACTAAGCCTCAGGCCACAGTAGGAAAAGCAACTCTCTCCTGCTCTGGGAACACTTCTGTCTCTACAAAATCAACTAATGGGTGATACCGCTGCACAGCTTAAGCATCTACACACACACACACACACAATTGCGAGTTGACAAAGCTTTCAAACTATCAATCCAATTAAAGCCAAAACAAAAGCAATATTTTCAAGAAAGCTGCTTGCAGGTCCTGGAGAGGCTGCATAATTTATGTTTGTCCTTTTTTTCTTCCCTTCCACTTTGAATTGAGTCTCATAAAACCAGCACCATTTCAATAATGCACGACCTGTGGGTTTGTTAATAGGCTTTGTAGTTGCAATAATGTACTTTCCTACATGGCTGACGGAGATTATGGGCTGGCTCTCCGGGTTGCCAGCTATCGATCTTTTCTAATACCTCTTTGCTCCCTGGTTGCCATTATTCAGCCCCCGCCCAGCACCCATCATAGCACAAATGTTAAAGCAAGTCCAACTGCTCTGAGCATCAGTGGAGATGGAGTGAGAAGAGGAGAGATGGAGCCCACAGAGAAATGGGCTGTTGTAATCCATTAAATTCTGCCTCTCTGTCCTCTTGAATCTGATTATTTGAATAATTAAGAGAAATCACTCGAGCAGAAGTTCAATAAGCTTTTATATATTCAGCGTTCTTGCTGCCTACCGACCTAAAATAAGGGCAAACACTGGATCTGTTTGGCACAATGTAATCTGTGCACACATGCCGTCATGCAAACAGCAGCTGGGAAACAATGCCAAAGAAAATGTGGAAGCATCTAAACTTTTGATGCTGAGATTGAGAGCATCAGTCCTACAAAATATAAACTTAAATGATTTATTTATTTAGTGTGCTTATCAAAGTTGTGTACGATTGGATCTATTTATCCCTCAATTTATTTAAACATGAACAGATTAACTGGAAAGTGCTGCCAAGTTAAGTGTGTAATGACTAGAATAGGGTTTTGTAGTGTTTGATATAATGATGTAATGTTCTGTAATTGTTGATAATAAATGGAAAAACAAAACAACTGTCTGTTAATTTGTGGTTAAGACCTATTTAATGTTGCAGTAGCTAAAATTACATAATTAACATTTAATTTTCAGGAATCAGAAACATAATCATATGATTAATTGCTTACCTGCAATATTGTCCATGATGGTGTATTAGGTCTTTAAAATAAGTGTATTAGAGAAGATAGTGTATTAGAAAAAAATATATAGAGAAAAAACTAAAAATTACTTTATTTCCCATCTGTAAAATAATTTAACCTAATCCACAATGCAAAATACAATAAACTAGTAAAGCATATTGTCCTGTTACATCTTGAGATCACGCTGTGCTTGTGTCTCTTATACTAATTAACAGAGAAAACAGTTGACCTCATCTGATTCTGAACACGGCTTTTGTGCTCAGTGTCAGACTGAAATGAGAAGGTGAGGAAGCAAAGACAATTGCAGGCTGATCTTCAGATCAGGGCAATAACTATGCGCTTTCCCCACAGACCAATAAAATGAAGAATAGGAATCAGAGATGACAGAATGCACAAGCTGTGACGTCAAACTCTGACTTATCCGTTTAGCTGTCTTGATTAGCAACAGTGGTTTCTGGAGAAGAAGAACTTCGTCTTCCTGGCTTGTCTTAGGAGAAAAGTCCAAGGAAGCGTGTGGAAGATTTCCCTGAGGAAATGTGCCCTGGGCAGATAAGGTGAAGGGCCAGATCGAACTCCAGGGGGCCACGAGTCACTGAAGTGTCTCTGCTGTGAAGAAAGGAACGGGACAAAGAGTGGGACAAAGAATGAATAGAAGCCATGATGCAGAACATGGTCTTTAGAACAGTTCCTTTAAATGAACAACAAGACTCTCCTGAGTCACCTAAGCTCCTCATCCTCCGGGACAAGAACTTTTCTGAGAACCTACACAATATGAGTTCTACCACAAGGCAAATATAATTTCTGAGGGTTTCCTTTTTTCAAAAGCAATATTGTCTTTGTCCGTTCATCCCTGCTAGACTCACCAGATGTGTTAATTAGAGTTTGGAGTCTATCTACAAAGGAAAAGTTGGATTATTGTTTCAAATTTAGCTTTATATTGAGTAAATTTAATGACAAAGATTTGGTTGATGAGGTTTTTCTGATTTGATCTGTAGGAGAAAGGAGAATAAAGACAATGTGAATGATTGAGATAATTGTGTGTCCAATGCTCTAATTCTCTGGTAAAAAAAATACTTCACAATTATCAATGATTATGCTATTGTTTAAGTCATGTTCATCACAGGTTGGCCAGAAGAAACCTCAAAAAAGAGCTCAGTACATCAGTGTGTACTATGCAAAAAAATCAGATTTAACATCAGAACGTTTTAATGTTTACATGCAAATCAATAAACTGCCTACACAGAACACAGAGTTTACATGACATTTTGAGGTTAGCCGGATTCCTCACAGGTAGTGAAGTCACCAGCAAGAGTTTTAATTTTGCTTATTTTGCCTTAACTGCATGGGTCAACGAAACAATGTTATAATTTTACTGCTGTGTGTGATACCTACCATTACACAGTAAGACAGTGTAAATCCTTCTGTGCCAAACAGATTTTTTGTAAGCTGTTTATGACTGATACAAAATCTTTGAAGAAGCCTATCCTACAAACCCCTACTATTTATTTGAATTTTTTTTATTTGAAATTGAATTTTAAGAATTGTTGGCTTTTGGTCTAAACAGGATATTAAAGAAGGAAAGACAAGCGAAGAGAGATTCAACAGTTGACCGATAAATTGATTAATTAAAAGAGTGAAAGGCACATCTTTTCCTTTAGCACTTGGCCAATTCACATCCATAAACATTTACAATATTTCATCTTTTATGCATCTCTTTACATTTATCATATCATGACAAATTGTTTGTAGCGTTTTCTCACTTGTAAATTGCTTTGAATTAAAACATCTGCTAAGCAAATAAATGTGAATGATAGATCAGTGAATCAGTGATTCTGGCTTTATTTTGGAAATTTAAAATCAAAACATACATTAACACACAGATCACCTTTCTGTGCCACTTCATCAGAGTTTCTGTGAACACAAAATAAACATAGTGCAGATAATTTGTTTGCAGAGGAAGAGTTTGTTGCAGAGGATTTCTGGCTATATTGAGATTAATTGCATTTGTAATTGAAACTCATGTTAGTTTAAAGATGGCTAAGAATGTTAACATGAACTGGGACCTGGGTATATTGCTTACCTGGCAACTGGAGACTGACTTTTTTAAGAAAACAATGTGATTGCTTATGATATACAATAAGCCACATGCACATTACTTGATTGCTGAAAATACACCATTGTATGCACATAAATTTGAGTTTGTAACTGCATTTTGATTCTATTTTCTTATTGCATCTATTTGTTTTTATTTGTGTCAGGCCTAAAAGTGTAAAGAGGAAATTGTATTGGCTTATTTATTGTTGTTTAATAGAAAATAACACTAGGACCCAATTTTAATCACAATAATACTACAATAATTTGGTGGGAATTGGACATTTGGTATGAAGAATTGTGTTAGGTTATATAATCACTTTGGGTAGTGCAATAGACAAGTGGCAGGTACTGTAGTCATAAAAACTATCTTCTCTCCTGAACACAGCACACATATTTGACAGGTGCCACAGACCTTGAAATAGCGGATGGATTATTAGCTTAGGCTCTTCCTTTACGTCAAATTATCTTCTCCTGTCTCCTCAGAGACAGGCAGGTAATTAGCTCAAAATACAGACCACTGTCAAAGACATAGAGAGATTTATGCATAGATAAATGAAAGAATGAGACAGAGAAAGAGTGAAAGGGAGGCAGAAAAGGTTTGACAACTAACATTACTGTGTGTAGGTGTGATGTGATTATTGATTGATATAGTCATTGGTTAATTTTGAGCAGTTTCTACATCAGATTTGGTCTTATTTTGTGTCATGGTCAATAGCTTTACTGTCAGTCAGACATGTGTGGAATTAAGACCACATCCTAACCATAACCCTTTCAAAAGCTAACAATTTTTTACATTATGATTATCGTACTTTAGCAAATGGGTCTCTAAAAACAAATGCTAAGATGTTACTGTTCACTAGTAACAGTAACTGTTACTGTCTTTCTGGCTATTAAAATGATCCTAATTATTGAATAATTAAAACAATTTCAGGATCAAAAGCTAAATGATATCAAGCAAATAACAATAAAACGTGTAGTTAAACTGCAAGTATTAATTTGGTTTCGGTCACTTTAAAGTTCCAACATAATAAATGGGTTGAGTCATCAGCAAATTATGTTTGTAACTCAAACAGTCATGAATGTGATTTTTATATAATGTAATATATAATTCAGAACAGGCTGTTTAAGCCTCTTTAAAAAGCATTAATATAAGTAGCCCTGTATTAATAAATCACCAGGCATTCACAAACCAAATGGAACATGATTATACATTAAGAATATTGCTGTGATGCACAGTAGCCGGTTGTACAAATATTAATGTTAGTGTATGTTAGTACTGATAGTATTGAGTGCTGTAATATTCAGTTTAAGACTGGTACATAATCAGTTTTTAGGCTCTATAAAAAGAAAGCTGTAATATATGAACAAAGCATTAGCATGCATGTAACCAAACACAAAAGTGTCTGGCAAGCTACATCATGTGAAACAATGACAGACTGTTTTTTTAAATGTAGTTAACCTCTGAGATTTAGGTTTAAAACGGTGATAAATTAGGCTGTCAGGCAGAAACAAAATTACATCTGAACCTCGCTGGATAAATCGTTCATGCACCGGGACTTTTATTCAGCTCATTATTTTAAGATAAACGCCTTCAAAGTTGAAGTTGACTTCACTTGATTGATAAGTTTTATTCTCCTTGGTTACTGTTGGTTGCTAAGCTGAAAGTAACATGCTGGTGGCTAATGTTTTAAATGAATACTTGCAGCATGTAATATCATTGTGAGCATCAGGATATTGCCAATATCACAGCAAAATCTACCAGTTTGCTGCTCAGTTAGCTGGTATTAAATTGAATTTTACATGTTTTCACATGATGGTGTGAATCTTTAAAGACAAAGAGAAATAGCACCAGGGCAACTCTGTGGTCAGTGGATATTCATGGCTTTTAGTCCTGACTTCTACGGATACATATACAGCCATTCTTTGATGAAACATTAAACTGATGCATTTTAAATATATAATAAAATAAAAGTAAAAATGTTACATCTGCAAGGTGTTATTTTGTTAAGTAAATCTTCAAATATTCTAAGCGCAGAAAGGTCAGACTAACCTTAGGCAGCCTTAAAAGGTCAGAAGTTGATGTTTCTAAGGCTGCATGTACTTTAAAACAGCAGTTAAAAATAAACTCAAGAATTGCATTCTTTTGTCTTTCAGCAGTTGGCTACAGGTGACCGTTTAATGTCACTGACTCACAGACTGTTTTAAAGTTTGCAGTCTGCTCTGTGTGCTTCTGAGAAAACAATAGCTTCTGAGTTTGGCAAAGTTTGCATGGTTCATGGCTTGTGTCTTAATAAAAGAGTTTTTGCAAGAACCGCAAGTGGTCCCCAAGCTTAACTGAATATTCATAACTCTGTCTCTGAAATATTCATACATTTGGATGGAGGGAAACTCTGACCAGAAGTTGACAAATTGGTTCCTCTAATTTCTTCAGGGTCGCCTGCAGAACGAAACGTGATGCTTTAATTGAGCTTTCGCTTTGTTGCAGAAAAAAACAGGCTACCATGCGCCAGCCTTAAATCCAAGTCAAAAGCCAGACTTGCAAGACTAAGTCTGATTTATAGGACAGAATTGCCACTTAGAATGAACAAAAATTATCATGCATGAAAACTCTGGAAGTTCAAGGTGATTAAAACATTCAGGGCTTTACGAAAAGCATTCAGAGTTTATGTTTGGAGTAAGCCCTAAACTCCAAACATAACTGGCAATAAAAATCTATATAAAGTAGTACATTCTCAAAAAGACATTTTATCTGTTCTTTATTTCTAATCATGGAGATAACATTGTGGTTTATCTTTTCCTTCGCTGGACAAATCTGTAACACTTAAGGCAGATCTGATGACATTGCATCATCAATGCATCATACATGAATTGTGCAATGGTTCTGTGAGGGAAAGTTTTCTGTCATGAATGCTGATGATCACAGCATGTGAAGACCAAACCTTAACTTCAGGTGCTTTATTGCAATGAAAGCAATACAGCATATGATGAATTGTTTCCCTTCTGCCTCCAAAGAAAATGTTTCACATTCATTAAATGTACAGTTTGGAGGTATAAGAATGATTTGGTTTTATAAAAAGAAATGTTTAGAAATGTGGTGCGGCCACATTTTTTCATACCCAATTGCAATTTATCATGCATTTCTATAATCAGATGCAGTAATGTGCTCTGTGTGAGACATACTGTAGGTACAGTACAACATTCCTACAGCAGAGCAAGTCAACTGCACAAAAAAGCATGTGACACTTTAGCTCTGGACAGTGAACTGATGTCCCTCAAGCTATAATCCCATTTATAAGAGCTTGCCAAAAGTGTGGACATAAAGTAATAGAATAATTCAACCAGCCAGACCTATTTTACTGCAGAGGAACTCTTCCTAACCTTACCTTTTGCTCTGCCTATCAGATAAAGGTAGACTGTATTCTGTTCTCCTCTCTATTACCATCATCAATCTGGGTCATGCTGGGAAATCCAGCACACTGTTAAGCATGAAATACATAGGAGCCAAATAAATGGCTGACAAAACACGTCACCGATAACAATTGTGCCCTGCCCCAGGTTAGTGTACTTGACAAGTAGACAGTGAACATGACACATGAGCAATTTTAATATGATACCGAGATGATGCTAGAGCACCACTCCTGGAGTGTTTACACACACACTGATTTGACAGGTTATCCACAGCAGGAAGAGACTGAACACAGAGAATGGTTTTAGAATACTGCGTAACAAAAGGATTCTCTTGCTTTGTCCTGTAACTGCCTGATTGCCTGTGATTGGGAAACTACTTTGAATCTGTAGTTTGCCAAGTTATAAACTACTTACAATTTTAATGTTTTTTTTTATTTTATTTTATTTTTAATTTTTAACATACAAGCTATTTTTAAACACAGATAGTTGGGTACACTACAGGCTACAGTATTGTTGAAGCTACAGATAACAGACTATATTTTTAAATTACAAATTATGTACTTAATAATTTAAGTACAGCTACATTTTACAAAAAAACAATGACAGTGTTTGATGTGAAGCAGGACAAGTACTTCAGAAAATCTTTAGACACATTACAACATAAACTAAGATGGATGGACTGTACCTCACCACAGGTTTCAGGAAAGTCATTCAAACAGTAAGAAATGGTATTTATGCATACAAATAAGAACACCATATTTACAATGTCAAATAAGAAAAAACAGAACCAGAAGAAGAATTATGTGGTGGGGGATGAGGAGTTTGAAGCCCTCCAAAAAAGTCAATCTTGTGTTGAATTCTTTCATTTCCTGGCAATACTACTAAAACAGGCAGAGCAGAAAAAAGCTGGTATTTGTGGAAACAGCCTTTTAGACGTTCATGACAACTGATGGGGAAAGAAATGAGAGAGATGGAATTGGTTGCCACATTGTTTGTGTATGAAGGAGACGCCACAGACCAAGGTAACATAAAAAGACACTGTTGTCAGTCAACTGTGAAAAGTTGTTTTCTGCACTGTTATTTGAAGTAAGATGAAAAACAGAGAGAGAGAGTTGTTGGTCTTCCTCACATTCCCACCCACATTTATTTTCCTCCATATGGAAGAAACAGTCCTGATCTATGTTCAAGACACAACCAGGTGTGAATTGTTTTGTATGCTGTGTATTGCTAGATCATTGCTAGATCAATTGCTTATTAAAACAAATGCCTCGGGCTATGTGTCACATATTTGTTCTGAGATCAAGCAGAACCCCCTAAATGTAGTGCAGAGTAAAAATAGGTGAGCCAAATATGACTGCTGTAATTATAGAGAGGGTCCCCTGTGTGAGAGTGCTGATTCAGAACCATGTTGTCATGTGTCTGTTTTCAAGATCCAGTTGCTATTGTAAAATAAGCAGGGGCAACTGTGGCCTAATGGTTAGAGAGTTGGATATCTAACTCAAAGGTTGCAGGATTAAGTCCCACAATTGGCAGGAAGAAGGTTCCCTTAGGCCCCAGTTGCTCTCCTGGTGATACAGTGATAGCTGCCAACTGCTCCAGGTGTGTGTTGTGTTCACGCCTCACTGGATGGGTTAAATGCAGAGGTCACATTTCGAAATGGGTTACCATATGTTCACAAATTTCATTATTTTAAATGTAATATTCCACCTATAATAAATTAAATAAGGTGTCAGCTCTGTTTTGTCCAAATAATAGTTGCTAATTTATCGCTAATCAAACTTACATTAAAAACAATCATTGAGGATTGGGTTATTCTGCGTGCTATACTTTCATCAAACCCTGACTTCTGTTTTTAACACATGATTTAGAAATTGCATTTAGATAATGAGATAAATACTAGCTAATGTAGCTGTAGCTAAACAGTCACGTGTCTTTGGCTGAGCCAATGTTACTGTGCTTGACTATTCTGGATGCTCCATCAAACAGCAGTATTTCATCCATTTACTGTCTTTAGGCTCTCTGTAAAGACAACCTTGATTTATTATTGATGTAGAAAAGCTTTCTGTATATTGTACATACCAGCTATAAATATCCAAATGACTGTGCAATTATTAAAATCAGTTTAATAAATAATAAACTAGACCAGATGTATTAGACAACAAAACGTGTGCTAAAACAAGCAAAACTAATCCTGCATTTGAACTCTGCACAACCAGGAGAGAAAAACATGCTGTATAAAGTCAAGCAGTAGAGTCATACAATGTTTAAGAAAAGAGAGAAGCAGACACCTCCTCCCAGGGGGTGGAGAGAGAGAGAGAGAAAGTGGAAAGAACTGAGGTAAAGCAAGATTAAAATAGTTTTAGCAGGCGGATGAGATAGAAGGTGTGTATTCCGGCAAGATGTGCCTTCAGATGGGAGTTCAAACCGCCTCCTAATGAGATCTCCAATCAGGTTGTTTTAGCGGCATTTGACAAATTAGCATTTTTCATCTCGTCTAAGCTAGCCTGTGCCATCTGCTCGACACACTCGCTCCCACTGAGATTGTGTTAATTAAGCTCCTGACTAAGAGATGGAAAATGCTCACTTTAAAAACAGAGCGTCATCAACCCTGGCTTGACTGCCACATACAAAATTATGGCTGATATAGATGTTTTGGTGAAATATGTGTCGAAATGTGTGTAAAACTGCAATTTAAAGCGTAAAAATATTATCTTTCAAAAAGTAAACACGAATGGACAGAAAATGAAAATGCCATGAATACAATAATTATATGAAGATTTTGCCAGGTATGGTAAGCTATACCTGAAATGTGACCTCGGCATTTAACCCATAGCAGTGAGTAGTAATATTTTTCACTATATACAGAAGGAGGTGTTCAAACACACGTCTCCCAGACTAGTGTCATCATCCAATAGTTCTCTGGGCTAATGACCTCAAGCTTTTAATAATGCTGAGATGTCCTACACACAGGACAAGCATGCATTGTGAGCCTGTCGTTATTGCAAAATAATGGTGATCATGGTCTTATCTTTAGAAAATTGGTTGTCTTCAGCAATATTTAGTTATGCACAGTTCAGCAGTCATTATACACAAATATTTTACACGTAATGGTGTGGCTTCAATATTCCAGAGAGCAGTATAGGAAGAACCATAAGTAAATAAGCTACTGTAGTGCCAGTTCAGCAGCGTGTGTCTGTGCATGTGTGCTTCTATATTGGCGATGTTGCCTCATACATGCCAGAGTTAGGTTTGTCAATGCATGCTCCTGTATGAAACAGAGTTCAATGACAAGAAGCCTCTCCAGCAGGTGGAAGCTTGAAAGCATAATCAGAGAGAGAGAGAGAGAGAGAGAGAGAGAGATAAACACATAGAGGCAGTAAATGAGTTAGAAAAAGAGAGAGGAGTGCTGGACAACAAGGAAAAACACTGAGAGTAATGAGGTAAGAGTTGAAATGTGTTTGGATGATTATATGGTAATACAAGCTGTTGTGTTCATGTGACAGACAAAACACGTCATCCAGTAAACACCATATCTTCAACAGCAAAAAAGGTGAAAGTGCAATGTTTCACTCTGCTGATACTGCTATAGTGCCAAATTTTAAAAAAGTTCCTATAATATATATTGAAAAATTCAAAATCATTTTATAAATAGTGAAATGTGAGAACATTGTAGGCTGTCTTTATTTGTATAAATAAATAACTGTATTTGTTTTACAGTTTAAATTCAACAAACCATATATTCTTACCCTATGAGAAAAATGTTTGTCAAATAAAACAACACAATTTTATTAACATCTTAATTTCCAAAAGTTAACATTAAAATGTGTTGGGATATAGAAAATATTGGTAAATAATTGTCACCTTGAGAATTTCATAGCTCCACATAAAACAGAAGTAAAAAAAATTATATTACTGATTTGTGTGAAGTGTCCGTCACAAACCTTTAAACCATTAAACATAAAAAATAGAAAATGCAATAAAAACAAAAAGAGTATTTGTATAAGCTTTAATTTGCTTTATAGGTCCATTCATTTTAAAAATGGCATGCTTTCCCCTATGTTTCCTTTAAAAAAATGCTACAAATTCTATTTCATTAAAAAAATGAGCTAGACAGGAAGCCCACGCTTCAGACAGGCAGCCCTGTTTTGTCCGTCTGATGGCTCTAAAGGTTTGATTCTGTAGTTAAAATCTGCCTCCCTGTCATCAGCCTTTTAACCACTCATTTATGTCATAAATGAATCACATAGCCATAAAGAATCATGGCTATGTGTTTGTGATCACATTGTGATGAGACACCTGTTTCTGGCAAAGATGAAAAGAGGGGTTTCATTTAAAGTGATGTGCTTGGAAAGTCTGGAGTGTTGAAAACTTAATTTCACACATTTACTATAAAATTATTCTTTACGTGACACAGTCAAACTAACTTGGCAATTTTGGCAAAAGCACTCCAAGAGAGTTAAAGTATAAAGCAAATAAATGAATACAAAAAAGAAAAAAGAAGAAAATGTTAAAGATTTAAGATGTTTTGTTCATTTAGTCCCAGGAAGCAAACATGAGCAAATTAACTTCTGTTTATTTTTAAAATGCAGATTTTTTTCTTCAGCAACAGCTGAAAAGCAAACTAACAACTGAACAATATCTATTATCTCTCTTATCCTTTCCCTCCTTTTCTTTTTTCTCCATCAATCTGTCTCTCTCTTTCTGAGTATGGTGTAATATTAATCCTCATTATGTACCACCATGAGTTTGATATTACCAACATTAGCCTGGCATGAGACCACGTAGCATCATGCTGATATCAATATACTCTGCATACAAATGTGACTTTTTTGCGGCATAAAAGTGTGTGCATGTTTTTGTCCTCCTCACCACCAGCTGTTCCCATTCACTCTGCATCCTAGTACGGCAGGGATTGATAATTGGCAATGAGCACATAAAGCTATATCTATGCACGCTAGTGTGCTGGGTGTAATTGAAAACAGTTTGACACAAATTGGTGTATTTCTTTGCTATGATTTCCTCCCCCTGGGCAGCCCGGCTGTGAAATTTAGCCCAAATGTTTTAAAGGTTTTGTACAAGATGACTCAGGAACTGCTAAGCGAATGAGTCAGTGATATCATTATATTACTTTATTAGACTTTTTCAAAAAAGCCTTTTATGTATTTTTAATAAATAATTTTATGTATTATGCATTCACAACGAGCATTTCAACATAATGGTGCCAAAGGCATCTGCAATCTTGAATATTTTATAGCCTGAAGTAGTGAAAAAAGTCAGAATCATAAAAAAATGTTTTATGAAATGAACCTCCAAGATTAAAGTTATTGTATCGCCCCCGTTCATGGTGCTGGATTTAGCTCACAGCATGTTCTCTCTGCTGTGTGTCCTTGTCCATGGTTTGAAACACAGACGACCACAGATCCTGTTTGTGGCTGGGATTTCTCTGTCCATGGTGCTGAATCAGTTCTGCTGCCTTCACTCTCCATGGTTCTGAACAGAAACCTGTATCTTTTCTCTTTTTACTGTCATTCAAGGTTCCAGACTGAAACAAAAGTCAAAAGCTTTGAAATTGCTCAGCTCAAAACAGGAGGTATGCAGTAATTCTGTCATTGTGTGCTTCTAACAACTTATCTAACATGTTTATTAAAGTTTAATAGCTTTTCTGATATCTTAGATCTGACTGAAAAAAAGGAAATTAAAAAAAAATTGTCATTCTGTTGAATTTCTCTGTTTACTTTTTCTTTTTTCTTCTTTACAGCTTTCAGACACTCAAGCGGTCCTGTCTTGCTTTCCCAGTCAATCTAATAAGAGCTTGATTGCTTTTCCTAATTATCCTGTTTATTGGTCCTGCAGGCTGCTCCTGTTATTGGTGTAATTAATTTCAGAGATAACTTCTTTTCCATCCAGATTAGAAATGGCGTACGATAACAACATGTCAGTGTAGGCGTGTGTGGGTATTTTTTCTCTCTCTCTCTTTCTCTATGTGTGTGTGTTAATTAGCCCAGAGAACTGTCCCTATGGCTATGTTCTCTTTCATACTATCACAGTTTCACAGCCTCACCAGAGCTTGACAAATGTCCTCTCACTCCTTCAGTGAGTAAAAGCGATAGGCATGCACCACAGCTTCCATTTGTCAACTTTCCTGGGAAATCGATACCTGTGCATTTTTATACCTCATCTGGATATTAGAAGCATTTAATTTGAATAAGTAAATTAATGGCTTTTAGAGACTGAACCAAATGCATATTAAACAAACAGAGGGAAACCGATTGTGTTTTGAGTCACAAGATTCTTTATTTCTGCATGGAACGTATTTAGAGTTTTCTAATAAAACTTGCAGTATGTAAAGCTGAACAATAATAAGCTGTGAAAGATTTGAAACCTCTGCAGCTATGTTCTCTATACATATCTGTAGATGTGTTATTTTATAGAGCATTTTACACCTTTCTTCTATACGGCTTTACTCAACCCACGGCTCCCCATCTCCACACTTGCTGCTGTTAATTTACCCGCACTAGTGTTCTCATAGGGAGTTAATAAAATCACAGAGCTTGAGAATGGATGCTGGGATGGTGCGTGCCACTGACTCACCGGCCTTTGATTTATTCTGCCTCCCCCTTCTCCTGCGGCGGGCCAGAAAGACATGGTATGGAGAGAAAAAGCTGATCTTTGGCAGAGCTGGAGACTCATAAGCAACGACTCGGAGTGCTGAGGTACCAGCAGGCTTAAGTTGAGTGAGAGATGGAAACACACGTAGGGAGGCAGGAGCCCGGAGCCCCCAGGGCCAGATCAATCAGCTATGTTTAGAGTTCAGACAGTAACTGAGCAGTCAGAAGAGACAAGAAAGTAAGTGAGAGAGTGTGAGAGAGTGAGATGCAGAAGATGACAAACTAGAAGGAAGATCATATGAGACAGAGAGTCTCATTCACATGTGGTTTGATTTAATATCCTGGTGAAGACTCTTCACACTCTCTCTCAAAGTAAACAGAACAATAACATCTGTTACAGTGCAAATAAAGCAAAACTGAAAATACTCAACCATGGCGCGACAGACAGGTATCCTCACATCAGTCACAACCTGCAGGTACAAAAGTGCTATTGGGATTTGCCAGAGTTCCTTCTAAAATCAGCACAAGAGGAACAAGAGGACCAGAAGGATGTGTCACACTTATAGTAGCTTCTACTGAGAATTGATAAATACTGAACATCTTCAGTGAGGAGGTACACAGGCCACATAAAAATTCTGCAAAATAGATGATTAAAAACACAGAACTGAAACACAATCTGTCCCTGAGAGCCTTTGGTTTCATATCAGTGGGTATAAGTACGGTCAAACGCTCAGGAATGTCAGTTTATTATGAGGAACCACAGAAAGAACAGCTGCACATCAGTGCACTCTGTAAGTTTGGCTTAGGACACACTTCATTGCGCAATCTCTTAAAACAGCCGTATGGTCTGCTGTTCCAAAATAATGAGGCTACATCATTAGTCAGGGCAATAGAGATTTGTAAATGGAGCAATATCTGCCGCTTTCTGGAAAATATTGTTGCAAATGGATTTTGGTTCTAATCCACCAAGCCATTTTGTTTCTGCTTCCTTAAATGTCACCAGTAAAATGGTTGCACAATTTTATTTAATGAACAGTCATAAACCTTTAACATCTGCTGAACTCCTGTTCATTAATCCAGTGTCAATACTGTTTCAAAACTAAACTTTAATCAGCCTCTACTACAGCACAGCTTATTTGATTCTATTTACTGCTTTTGTTTGAAACTGAAAGCATTTCAGTTGTAATCAGCCATTTAGAATGCACAATAAAATGCACCAGACCGTTGCATTTTATTTGAGTTTCTGTGACCTTGTATAGCATGTCAAACACATATTGAAGTTACTAAGAGGGAGGTTAAAAGAAACTCCTAGTCAAGAGGTGTTCATGAAATTAAATGGAACCTTTTCATGCGTGTATTTATTACGAATGGCATTCAGACATCTTTTTTATTACAACATGCTGTTAATGTGCTAAAAAATCTCCTTATTGAGTTCAGCAATGTAACGGAACATGTTCGGTTTACACGGATCATTATAACTTTTTAATCTAACAAAGGTAACAATGTTAAAGCATATCTGCTCAAGTCAAGTGAATTTTTTACAATACATACTGTTCCAAAGTAGCTTTACAGTAAATGCATTTATTTTCCAACAGCAGTACAGTGCATTGACATCAGTAAAATCAGTTTTAGTGCACAATTCCTCTTTGACAAAATTTTAGATAAGGATAACTGATAATGCAGTATATAATATCATTAATACCCTCTGTTAACTTACTCATAAAAGAGTCTGTTTTATGAGTAGAGTTGCCATG
>JBAJNP010009236.1:0-18522 GCA_036877545.1 Yasuhikotakia modesta
ATCAGAATTAAGGATCATAACTGTCTATTTTATAATTGGTTGTCTGCTGTTATAATAGGTAAGGTTCAGTTCCTGCAGCTTTTGGTCAAACTAACCTTGTTATGTTCTAACAGGCTCGTTTTTATGCCCCCACAACGATTTTTATTGATGAGATCGACTCCATCTGTGGCAGACGTGGCACATCGGATGAACACGAAGCGAGTCGCAGAGTGAAATCAGAATTATTGGTCCAAATGGATGGTGAGTTTTCGTGTGTGACCCTGTTAGGGTGTTCCATCCAATACAGCCTCATTTGAACCCCATCTGGTGTGTTGGCCACAGGCGTAGGGGGCGCTCAGGAGAACGACGACCCCTCTAAGATGGTGATGGTCCTGGCTGCTACTAACTTCCCGTGGGATATTGATGAAGCTCTGAGGAGAAGACTAGAGAAGAGAATTTACATCCCACTACCCACCGGTAATCCGACACCCTCACACACGCTCGCCCGTCAACAGGAAAACAGTCTCCAGGAGTCACGTCTCCTCCAGTCCATCACCCACTCATGAATTGACTAGCCTGACTAATTCCTATCCATTCAGTTCATTTTTTTATGAGTCACTGATGTTTCATTGTGTGATGCAATTCTTTTGTTATAGTTACAGCGCTTTATTCTAGAATTTAAATCAGTCTAGTGATTCTTACGAAAGCGTCTCCAGGTTCATCTTGAAATCAGAAGTTATATTTAGCATACAAAAATACTATTTTAAGATTTTAATGCCAAGAGCTGGGCCTGACAAAGCCATCCTGAAATATAATAAAGAAAGTTTATTTTATAAATGTTTATATATAATAAATTTATATAACGCTAATGGAAATTAAAGATAAAATTATTAATATGTATTTAGTCGGATTACTGCAGTTGAATTATTATTTTATAATCACATCCTACAATCACATGTAATTTATTCTATATTAACATCTGTCTGACCTTCACAGCTAAAGGACGAGCCGAACTGTTAAAGATCAACCTCAGAGAAGTGGAAGTGGCGTCTGACGTGGATCTCGCACTCATCGCCGAAAAAATCGAGGGTTATTCAGGAGCCGACATCACCAACGTCTGCAGGTACAGCGTGTTTTCAAAATTACATGTTACATCTTGTCCTAACTAGATCTAATTTGACAAACGTAATGTTCAGAGCGACACAATCGCAGCCATGGCTGATGTTTATTGGAAATGAGGCACAGTGAAGTACAGTCTGTTCAGTGTGTGTACTGAGACGTACCTTGTTATTGATCATTCAGTCAATAAAACATTGGAAAAGCTACAAGCGAAAGGTTGTAAAAATTAGACATGACCTAAGACCTTAAGACAGTACAATCTATTAAAGGGCTTGTACTTCTGTTTCACACAGTCTTAATGAAGTAAAGTGACATGCAGACCATTGTGACCAATGTGACTCATTCAGTTAGTGCACACACACACACATACACACACATGAACTGTGAACACACACTTGAAGCAGTGTCTTGTTTATCGACACCTCTGTTGTTTCATGCTGGCATTGGGAATCGAACCGGCGCCCTTCTGGTCACAAGTCCTTTCTAACCAGCAGGCCACAACTGCCTCAGGATGAGATCCCACTGTCAAATTAAATATACTGTATATATTAAATACACACACAGATTTAGTTCTATGGATCTCAACACCAATACTGTCTTTTATGCTTTAATACTGCAACATTCCATAATAAGTACCTTGGATAGATGGTTTATCTGGCTAAAATTGGAGAGTTGGTCTCCGGTACATTTCCATGGTAACAGCGGCTTCACTGGGAATTCAGCGATTAGGCTTAATTAACACTGACTTAACAGTTTCTGCTGAAGCATATGGAATCCTTTAACAACTCTGAAGGTCATGCTAGGCCTTAAAAATAATTAACCGTAAAATGAGGATGTTTAGAGATTCAGTCCAAATGTAACCGATGAACGTGTGACTGTTCTCTCAGAGATGCATCAATGATGGCCATGAGGAGAAGAATCCAGGGTCTCAGTCCAGAGGAGATCAGAGCTCTCTCTAAAGAGGAGCTTCAGATGCCCGTCACCATGGAGGACTTTGAGCTGGCACTCAAAAAGATTTCAAAGTCCGTCTCAGCTGCCGACCTGGAGAAATACGAGTCCTGGATGTCTGAGTTTGGGTCGGTTTAAAGAAGAACCCAGCAAAGAACTGTGTGGTACTTGAAACGGACTTGGTTTTATGTCTTGAGACATTTGATGCTACTGAAAATTGTAGTCAAAGCAGTGTCCTGCTGTGCTTGTTTATGCTCTGACTATTAATTGTCAAAAATGCACTTGAAACATCAGACACGTTACAGTCTGTGGTACGAAACTGAGACACTTTAATTCATTGTTTGTAGCATTTTAGTATCAAGTTATATCTGATTCCATGTCTGCTAACACACATGGAAATCACCTAAATGCTAATAACATGTTTTAAGTTTCAGTGAAAATGTGAAAATAACTGTGAAAAATAATCTTGATATTGGAGAGCAGCATTGTCCTGGTTCTGTGCTTGATGTTTTTAATGTTTGACAGTCTGTAGATACTAAAACTATATGTGAAGTATTTTATATGTTTTAAATTTTCATGATGCTTACAGTCATAATAAAATAACCTTTATTCTCCTCTGATTCAATGTTGTCTTTTGGCGTTTGACAATTATCAAAATTTACTTGTTTCGATCTATGTGTAATGCTGTGTTAGCAATTTAATACAATTTACTGTAGTAACCGATACAGTGACAAAAGAATGAAATAAATGGTCTGAAAAGAATGGAAGACATTCTGTTGTCCTCTACTGTGACAGAAGGGTGTGATTCAGGCATCGGGGGGGGTGGGGGGGTGGAGGGGATGAGTTTGTTCCTGTGGGCTGTGAACGGAGTGTGTGAGCGTGGGCTGTGTGTGGATGTTGCTTACGAAAGCCACGTTTGCCTTTTCAACATCTAATTTAACATTAATTCTGTAACCGTGACAACATGTATTTACTCCAAAGGCTTTTCACAAAATTAGTTGTTTTAGCCGTGGCCAAGCTATGACCAACACTCTGTCTAAAACTGGTTCTATTTATTCAAACATTGGACACGCAGTGAAACTTAAAACAAATCATTAAATCCTAATTCTGAAATACTAAACTGTGTTTAAATATCCAACTAGTCTAAGATTTTGTGCGGATGTGATCGCAATATCATTCAAACTGAACATACAGGGAGTGTGTGTCATACACAGATGGATGTGACAGACAGTGTGTATGCAGAAAGAGTGTGAATGAATCAGACACTGACAGGGCGGCCGGCAGGCTGTACAGATCAGCAAACATAGTCAAAAGTTCTGCAGCGTGGTTTTCAAATGCCACTACACACGACTGCTACACACGGCCTACTGCTCTGTTTGTTTATCTCCAGTATTTAACCATTTGTTTTTAGTGTTGAAATATTGCTAACATGGACAGTTTATGTTTACTAACCAGTACAGCTACTAACCCAGCAGCCACTATTCTAATGCATGATATGAAGATTTCACAAATAACTAAACTGCTGGTGGTTGCAATACTGCACGCATGTCTTGGTGTTGGATTAAAGGCAGATGTACCAGGGGGTGTCAGAAACATCTATTTTTAACCCATCCATAACTGTTCATAATCACCAGATGCATTCTGGGAAATATCTTCAATTTAGTGACATACACTTAAAGGCTTAGTGTTATAGATTTTGACCAATTACCTCTCGGTAGCATCTGGCCCTGAGAGATGTAAGTGCTTTAATGGATTTTAGCTATTTGAAAGAAAAAACATGTTGCGATACATCATTTGCATTTAGAATGCAATCTTAACATTATTATATAATGTATAAATAAGCATTTTTCGATAATGATGTCCCACATATATAAAGGTATAGATGTCCTAGCAAATGTGTATAAATAAATCTAAATTTCTTTTAGATTATTAATTACTTTCTTTTAAAATATTTACTGCATTTGAAGAAGATGGTCTGATCTTCAACTGTAGCTTCTTGCTTGACTACAATCTACAATCCCAGTATAAACCCAGTAAGTTTCAGAGGAAGTTAAGTTTGATGAACACAACAGTGATACATGTGATGCTACATGCATTGTGCTCCGCTGTTCCCCATTTTAGAGCTCAGCTGTGCTGCAGTCTCTAATATCTCCCAAGAGAAGATGCTTTTGTTGGTCTGTTGCTCTTCGTCACCAAATTTCCTGTTTTACACATGTGACCCTCAATGCCTTAGAGATTGAGTTTCCTGAACTAAATACCTACCGCAACCTGTTTGAAACCTCACTGGACCACCACAAAAAGGCACACGGGTAATTACATTTAATCAGCCTCAGCTTTTATGAAAATGAAGGATAATTATTTAAAATGCATTCACAGCCCTTTGATTTCTGTCTGTTTTTTTGTACCGTTTCGTAGCCCAATTATAGTTAAAACAACTAGCAATTGTGTTTTCTGAGTTCTACAGTTGTTACTAGTTTGTCTCACCCACTTTTTGTTACATTACTAGATGGATCGAACGCTTGTGGGCTGTGGGCCACAATCTCTCTTTCATCAGACCAACCCAGTACATTCTCTTCTGTGTAACTGCTGTACTCTAGCATTATTTGTAAGATACAGGACATCCCTGAAGAGGAGAAACAGCTAAACATTATCAGACCCAATCAACATTGTTTGTTAACAGAGTGAGCCAGACATTCTTGCTTATGATGTAACACCCCACGCCCAACAGATATAAACAGTACAGTGTGAGACCTCTGGCAACATTTTAACCCCTAAATATGCGCCCAGTTCCCATGAGCGCCCAACACACCATTTTAATCACAAACAGTAACATTTGATTAAAAGCCTTTGTTTAAATTCTTCCAGTAAGTTTACTGGACTGGAGAGTCAACATGTTATTACCCTTCAGGCCTGCAGGGGTCACTATAGGGGACATGCATACAAACTGTTATTCTAACGCTGTTAATGTATATAAGTACATTCAAAATAAAACTGAGCTTTGAACTAAACGTATATTCATCTCTTACACACCTATACAATGTATACAATGTTCTTTTTTGCTGACCAACATGACTGCTGACTTTTAAGATAAACAATCTGCAAAACTGCTTTCAGCTCATGAAATAAAGAAAAAATTGTGCCCTGTTGAAACCTTCACTTGTTTGTGTGCCTGATATTAGAGGACTGTCATTATGCTAATGCTAATTGAGGTCCTGTGATGTAGCCGTGTTATTTTTGTGGCTTCCTGTCATTGTTCAAAATGTCAAAGGAGCACAAAATGTTTTCGAGGATGTCGAGGTTTTGTGTTACGGTCACACCAACCTGTACAGCTGCCAGGCTAATGTGGGATTTTTCCACAAATGAGGCGGGTTTAAGTGGTATTAGAGAGGGCTGTCCAGATGATGTCATCAGATGATGTCACAGCTGATTACAAAGCCACATGGAGTAACATCTGTTTTGAAGTCTGTCCAGTGTCGTGTCTGGTCACCTAAACCACACAGCAGTGTTATGTCACCCACACATCACCCACGCTCACTCTGGAATATTTGTGGCCGAAGGTAAATGAACATTGTAAAGGTCTGCTGAAGTCTTTTAAATATTGTGTCTAAATCCAAATAAGGAATGGGATTTAATGGTTTTGTCTTGTTCCCTTTTCTGACATTTCAGAAAACAATGCTAGCATTTTATCACACCGATTTTGTGCATATTAACTCACTGTGTATGTGTACAGCATTTGTATCACAATGAAGACACAAAACATGTGGCCAACCTCATGTTGACTGACACTGAATGCGTACAGTAAGACTAAACAGATGAAACAGCAGTGTGTCTCCACCCTTTATAATACAGTATATTTATCGCTGTTGTTGTGTTGAGGTAATACTACCATCATTATAGCCACACCCGGCCTGGTATGCGCTAATTTTGTGCCTGGACAAACTTTACACAAACTTTACAATAGCATCTATGTTTTAAAGCTTAAAATGAATCCATTTAGGTTTAAAACTCTGAGGTCAAACAGTGAACAAAAAACTCCCTCGAGTCAAGAAATTTGAAGAACTGAAACAACACCTAAAGTCATGAGTAATTTTGAGCTTTAGACTGTCAGTGACTGAGCGAGAATTGCAGTTTTACAGTCATTACAAATGTAAGTGGAACATTAAAAATAGGGTATGCAGAATTTTCAATGCATTGTGTGGAGAAAATATGTGAACAAAGTAACTGTTAATCAAAAATTAACATTATCACATCTATTATCTACTCATACATTTTTCATCTTTAGTGGAACACAAAATAACTTTTAAGCAGGTACGGAAAAGAACAGTTTGTACATTTTACCAAACATCTCCTGTTCCACAGACATGTATTTGAAATGACTAGAGAGTGAATAAATAATGACAAAATGTTCATTTTGGGATTAACTATTCCTTTAAAGAATGTTATGAATAGCCAGTTTCAAAGCTGAGGCTGAAACTGTGGCAATAAGGGAGTACACCAGAAAGTTGGGAAAAAAACAAGAAATGGTGGCTGCCATGGCGATTTGAGCAATAGTCACACACAGTAAAGGCTGTTGTAGGGTACAGAATCCTTTTTCTCCAGCTAACCATTCAAACACACCATGAAACACACACGCACCCTAACTAGAACAGGGGAGAGTTTCATGGAAATGTGATATCAGAGGCATAAACTGGTTTATGTTTAGATGTAATGTAAGGGTAGACTAACCACAGTTTTACAGCTGTTGCTCACACCTCTTTAAAAACATAAATTTGGTCCTAATTAGTTCCTTCTAATTTACTGTAAATCCCAGTAGATGCAATTATCATAAACACAGAGGCAAAGATCAATGTTCAAGTAAGTTTAATAGCCAGCTTTTAAAATGTTAATGATCAACCCCAAACAACTGTGCAAATGTTTAGGAATTTTTACTGTCCAATTCTGACATATTTGTACGCCTGTTTACAGTGAGTCATTATATTTTCTTTTTTATAATAAAGGATATATTTTCTTTCTCTAACACCCAATTGTTTCTCCTAGATGTAATGAGTTTAAATGGAAAACAAACAGAGAATTATGCTTACGTATGACATGCCTAATCATGCTTACCTTAGGAAAAAACTTTTCAAGAATTTCAGAAAAAAATCTAAACTCACGTGTACGAAATCCAGTCCTCAAATGCTTAGTCAGAAGTTAGCGAACTATTCACACAAGTTCTTTAACTTTCATATCACCAGAATTATATAATGTTGCAAAATAACCTTATAGCTCTAATGTCTTATACTGCTTATACTAACCGCTGCCTCATCTTTGTCTTACTCTGTTTTTTTATTAAAGCCATTTCAGAAAAACATGTGAGATAAAGCTTATAGTCTCCTTGTCTTTTATAGAGCTATAAAGATGTGTCATTATATAAGACAGCATTTTCTGTTTGTGTGAAGGACGGTCTATTATGCACCATGTTATTCCAACAACTTGACAGTATCTCAATCCTCTGCCAATACCTAACAAGTTAGTTGCAAATAAACAAACAACAGACACTAGAAGGGCCAAGTGGTCTGTCGAGGATGGATTCACACTGTTTATTTTCAATTGTGACAGTATGTCTAACAGCAGTTAGTGCTGTTCTCTTAACATCTGATTCATGTTGATCAAATCAAGCCACGTAAAAACCCTCAGGCTTTGTCTCATGGCACCAAACTGCCATTTAATGTGTCTGTGCTTATTCTAGAAGTAATCTCACTTTAGCTCTGTCTATACATCCCTATGACAGACAAGAGAGAATGACTTCTACTGTGTCGTTTAATCCAAGGTAATTGATTTTCCTCGTATTTGTGAGTGTGTCAAATCTACTCTGTTTTCTTGAACTCTCGTCTGAGTTTGTACTCATCGGCTGCAATGTAAACACGCTATTATACAGATTAAAGTTCACAATCAAACAAAGGAAGTTGTTACATGTTCGTCTGAACGTCAACACAATCACAAACAGGCAAAGATTAAGATCACCGTCGACCCACCAGCCCCCCTCACTACATACCAAACCCCTTATTTGTTTTTGTTTTTTCGCAAGATAAGCGGTTCTGCGGACATTTGTGGCTGTATTTTGTCTTGAGAGCAAAGAATAAAAAGGCACAAAGACGAATAAACGGGTTTTCACAGAAGCATCAGTGACAGATTAAGTAGTAAATCCTCTTGAGTGTCTGTGGGTCTGACACCTAATGTCAGAATTAATTTCTTTAAGCACCACAACAAGACAATAGAAGCAGAATCACAACACAGATATAGACCTCGTGTTTTAAAGACACACACACACACGTTGGGTAGACATTTCATAGACGTAATGGTTTTTATACTCTACAAACTGTATATTCATCATTCTGTATGATTTATAAGCTTGTTTCCTTAAATGGGCCTAAATATGTCCACATAAGGTCAAAATTGACTGATATTATTACTTATTTGTGGGGACATTTGGACATTAATTGTGGGGACCATCATTTATGGTTTTACATGTGGTTACTATGGTCTCACAAATACTGTAGTTACTACAGCTTTGCCAGTGTTGACTTGCACTACCACAAAACAAAATGTAGGTTGATGATGAAATTTCTGAAATAAATCATTTAAAATAACTTTCATTGTGGAGAAGTGATTAGGCAGAAATCGTTCTGATAAAACTTCCCAAATCAATCCCACTAATTTGTTTATAATGAAACGTATCCTGACGCGGTCCGTCTCTCCGCCTCTTCCTCTAACTGCTGGGAATGTATCCCTCCGCGCGCGCACATAGCGTTTCACTCCGCGCCGTTTTATCTGCCTCACAAGCTCCGGTTTCCCCCGTCCAACCTTTTCTCCCCCCGACATCTGCCGCCATGTTTTTCTGAGGCAGGATGACAGCGGAGAGAGAGTGCAGGCGAAGACGGATATAAGATTTAAAACCCCCCGAATTGACGTTTTTCGATCTGACGACGGTCTGTTTTTTCCTACCGCGGATTCGTGCCGAACTCGTTTCTTTCCGCATTTCTTTCCGTAGAAAAGCAGCTGACCGACGACTTGTATTATTTTGTTTTTTATGGCGCGTGCACGTTTTTCCTGATCTGTCTTTTAATTCCAGGATGGGAGGGCGTCCTCCTACGTAAATGTAAAATACGGGACTTATTGTTCCTCCTCGATTTTAACTTTATATCATGACAAAGGAAGAGGTGAAAAGAAAAAGCGTATTAGAAGAAAACCGGAGTCCTGCCTGCGCTTAACTACCGCCATCGGTAACCTACAGGAATAACCACAGTCACCGAGTTACCTGCCCGCATAACTTTACCAGCCCAAATATAAAGCAAGAAAACTCTTCCTCATCTAAAGTGAAGGTCCGCATTTCAGAGATGACGACCAACATCCCCGCTGACATGGTGAGAATTGATTTATACGCTGCAATGGGTTTAGTGACATTTATGGTGTTAGTAACAGAAGCAGCTTGACGTGTCGTTGTAAAGTGACGACTGAGCACAAGCGACAAAGTTATGGTGTTTGTGAGAGATCACATAACGCCTTTAACCTTATATTTTGGTTGTAGTAATAGACTGAACCAGTGAAAGTCACTCATAACACATTATAACATGTCTTGCGCCTATAAGATATATAACTGCTGGCTTATGGTTAATAATAATGGCTTATAATAAGGAAGTGTACGTCAAAAGCCCCACAAAAAGTCATTCTGGGAAGTGAAAGATATCATAGTATATGTTTAACCCTTATTGCACGCTTGTAAAATTGGTTAAGATGTCTTTACACCCTGTGAGGGGTGATGATACAGTATCCAGAAGGTTATCCAACGTTAAACTACGACTGTCTTCTGTCGTAAAATACTGTAACAAATATAACACACGCCTTCTATTGGCAGTGATCTGTAACACAGTGTTGGGTAAGTGTGCAAACAGCTGGTCTGGCTGTCAAACAGAAGAGACACTCTGACATTGCAGAGATTCAGTTGATGTAATAAGGACTGATGTGATATGATTGGTCACTACAGTGCCCATTTATTTGTCTGTCTGGTACTTCCATTACATACGGCTGGAGTTTGAAACCAAGGTGCTGAGAAATTAATCTGGCCTTTCTGGTCTTGTACTGTAACTGTAGATATTGAAAGACAAACAGCGTCTATTGTTTTTTCACTTTGAGGCCAGAAATGTGATCTGACCCTGTTGATGACAACGCATCTCTTTGACATTCAAGAGGAGGAAAATAATGTTTCTCAAACAGTTGCTATGAAAATAGGGTCCACAAACCACAGACAAGAACAAACTGTTATGTTATAGCTCGATGTCAGGTATTGATTGTCTAAGGTTGCACTGCAACGATGTTATAAGGTTACCTTTGAAAACTGTACAGTTTCTTTAGCCAAACCCTGTAAGAAATACATTGATATAGGTGTGTAAATATATACGTGTATGTGTGTGTATATGTATGTATGTATAGGTGTATGCAGTATATGTGTATCGGTACATATACAGATATATATTGGAAGAAATAATAAAAATATATTGCTAAAACAACTTGACATTTTATATGTAGGGTTTAGGTGTTTTTTTCTCTGTGTTACAGAACAAAACGTTCAGATTTAGGAAATACCAGTTTGCTAGTTATTATTGTGTATTATTTTGTAAAACTTTGTATCATTGTGTGGTCTCCAGCTGGGGGTGTTGAGTTGGGGGCAGGGTCACCACACAATGAGAGTGTTTGTGTGAAAGTGTTTGTGTATATACACATCTTGTGGGTGGGCATTTTGGTGAATGGGCTGTTTTTATAGCAAGCTCCAGCTTTTTCAAAGAAAGAAGCGATGTTTTGAAAGCTATTCGTCCATAGGTGCAACATCAGGTATTCTTCTTGGCCTGCTTTGATCAATTGTGAGACAGACTGGAGGGGAAAAATTGTACAAAGGTTTTCACAGGTAGTGCCAACTTCATATTCCCACACACAGGAGAAACCTCCCCTATGGCTGTTGTTTATACACTCGCAAAGCCTTGCTCAGCATATTTAACAACTTTAACTGTTACACAGGAAGAATTTAGGCTCTCTGAAAAGATGTTAATCATTATAGTTAATGTTTGTGTTTCTTTGTCAGTAAATATTTAAGGACATTATTATATAAACATTTAGGGCGGGACTGCAAGAGTTGATTGGATCAAGATCTTGGTGACATCAGCTGGTGACGTCATAAAGTTGTTTTAGGGGTGGAGCCTGTTTTGATAAAAGGTTACAAAGATAAACATTTTAATTGTTGGAAAATTCTTATTGTACAACCAGTAAGTGTCAGTTTCATATTTAATTTGACTGTATATTTATGGTGTCAAGAGTTTTGCATAGTGTTGCATAGATCAAGGAACAACAAAACAGAGCGGTCATTGTCTTACTGGGCCTTTATAACACCTGTTATATGACATGCTGAGCTAATTTAAATGTAAAAAATAGAATGTAAAAATGGATTATAACAAGTGAATGAATCCAGTAAATGATTGGAGGGCTAATGGGTCAGTAAGGGTTAAAGGCGAGAGAGAGAGAGAGAGAGAGAGAGAGAGAGGGGGGATGGAGGAAGTAGCTCAGACTCACTTAATAAAGGAGCCTTTGAGTCGAATGAAGAACAATTTACAACAGCTCTGTGAGAGATGTACACACACACACACACACACACACACACACACACACACACGGAAAGTTAGAGTGATTCAACATCAGTTTGTGTAAATAGCATTCAATGCCTGATTATATTTTGTTTTAACTTTGCGGTCATTTTTTTGTTTTCATTACTGGATATGAATCAACGTCTGTGTTAATGTTTCCAGAGACGGTCACATCCAGCATTTGTGTGAGATGGGCAGAGACTGACAGTAAATGTTGATTCTCTGTAAACTCTCACTGGACTTTATGACATAATTGTACAAGCATTCTTTGTAGTTTTGTGAAGTCACACATTCAAATCTCAGCACAGACCCACTGGCCTCTGAATGCCCCTCTAGATAAATATTTAGTGACCTAATCCACAAGAAAAGAAAAAAGAAAAAAAAAGCAAGAACTTTTACTACAAAACTCATATGCAGTCTTGTCCATAAGAAAACGCAAAATATAATATGCAAATATTAGTGTTTATTAACAGCAGCTTTTAGTCATTAAGTACATTTGCCTGGAATGCTGCAGTGTTTGTGCCTGAGAGAATGTGTGTGATAGCAATGAAACGAGAGGGTTTTCTGTAATATGTTGTAGGAATACAGTACTATCAAAAGGCCAATGAAATGATTGGAGGGGAAGAGACTGGACCCCCCATCCCCCTCCCCCCCATGTCTCTCTCTTTCTGCAGATGTCTCTGGTCTCTGCCCTGTTACAGCAGTGGGCACGTGGGCAGGCCTGCAGGGCAGAAGGCTGTCTGCCCTCATCTCTCTCTCTCTCTCTCTATCCTTATATTTCTCCTTTGCTCCATGGTCATGCACTTATATCTAATCCAATATTAACACCCACTAAGTGGCAACCAGTTAGTCACCAGTACTCAACATTGTATATCTGCAACATAGCATAACAACTGCTGTGATAGATGCTGTGATATTCCCCTGCTGTTGTATGTGACCCAAGCCATTGAAATCAATGGAATATTTATGATTATATGTTTGTTTAGTCTAGATCTGTGTTTGTTTCTTCTGAGAGCTACATGTGGCCTCACATATGCAGAATAAATCTTTTGAGCTTTTGCACAAACTGTGTCTATAAAAAACAGCTTAATAATCTCACTGTCATAGAGACAAAACCGCAGGTCGATTTTAATTTGCCAAAAATTAATGAACACCCCTCAAGACATAAGTTAGGAGTAAGAAGTGGGTGACAAGTCAATATATTTGTGTTGTAGTATTTGTTCTCTGTTGTAAAATAAATATGGCTATAAATTAAGATATTGTATAAGATTGTATTAAGATATATATTGTATTAATATATTTGTAATTAGACTTAATAGTAATGTTTGTATCGAGATAAATCATTTACTGGCTCAGAGTTTTTATCACCAGTTCAAAAAGACAAACACTTTTGTAACTGTGATTGGCATGTGATATCAGACAGACCTGTATTGATTTCTGTGATATTACCACCCAAGGCCTCGATCCCTCTTCCGGTGAGACTCATCATTTGGGGCGGATGAGCGCTCGTGTGAGTGATCGTCCTTCAAAGTGCTGATGGGGCGTCTGGGCAGTCCGAGACCACAGCTGCTAGTTCTCTGTGGTCGTGATTAAGTACGGAAGCTAAAGCTAGCTCTCCGGTTCTAATGGCTGCGATGTGATTCACTCAAGTGATTCAGGAGAGAAACGAGAGCGAGATAATGGGACCAAAGGACTTTCTAGGCATCTTGAGGAAATTACCGCAAAACGATCACTTTTCAAAAAGCTTTTGAGAACAGTCCATCATGGAAAATCTATCAAGGAAGCTGGGAAGGTTTTTGGCTTGTGCGGAGCGTGATGCATGTTGTGAAAAGCTTTGGCTAACTGATGACTGAAAGCAAAGCGTTTGTGTCTGTCCTCTCAGATACAGGGCGAGTGGGAACATTATGTTCAACAAAACATTACAAGCTTTAAGAGAAGCTAAAACTGACTTTTAAGCAGAGAGATTCTCTAGTTTTCTAATGCACATGCCTGGTTCCATTGGGAACGTTATTTAAAGGTAATTTAAAAAAAATATATTACCTCACATCTCACTCCACTCAAATAAACTCTATCCTCCAACACCTGCTGTCTGTCTTTCTGTCTGTCTGTGTTTCTTTCTATCTGTTTACCTGTCTGTCTGTCTGTCTAATACCTCTCACTCTCACTTTGCAGTGTACGAGACACAGCTGAAAGAAAAATCTATCTATCACTATGTTCAAACAACCGCGAATCAATTCAGGCAAGGAGCATCCAGCCTCTATTCAGTGGTTGCACATGGCATGTTTGCCGGGTCTGTGTTATGCACGCCCATCAGTGTGAGTCAGTTCTCTAATTCCTGCATATATTTGTGCCAGCTATACAGGTCTTGAAGATAGACAGGGACGCACAATTTCTCCACAGCCTCCTTTCTCATTTTAATTTCCCACGTCTAAATGCAGCGTCTAATTCTCAGATCTGGTGTCATTTAATGCCGTTATCTCTGTCTCCCGTGCGGGTCGCTTCATAATGAGATTTTAAGACTCTGATGCATATCTGAAAGGAGTCACATGTTAATGAATAGCCTGGTGTACAGAAGTGGTTTTTCCAGTGTCATGAAAAGAAGGTTTTATGTGACACAGTAAGGAATCGTTTTGTGGGCTGAAATCCATTTGTTAAGCATCTCTGCCCGGACTTGCGTCAGAGTAAGATTGCTATTATCAAACGCACCGGTGGCCATCGTGTTTTTGGCCCCGGTTGAAGTGAGACATTTATCCTTCTGTTTCTGTGCCAGCGTGGATTTTCATTTGGTAAACGTGCTAACGCTAAAAACACAAGCCAAACCGTGTGGAAGAAATGGGTCAAGGTGACCTGTACCGTTGAATATGTTGAATGCTTATGTAAATACCCACACAAACAACGCCTGCTTTACCTTGCTCAGCGGTTTTGACTTTCTCGCTGGAGAAAGAATCGGCTCTCTTTCACAAAGCAGACAAACCTGTTTTGGTTGTTGTTGAAAAATGGAGAAAACCGGATTGTACACGCTGTACTGTAACCGACAGAATGTTCCAGAAATCTGCAGTCTGTTCTTTGCCACTCGCTCTTGTAGAAAATAAAATAAATGTAATTTTTGAGAAAAAAATTTATTAAGTATTTGCTGTTTAGTTATAGTAAAATCGGTTTGCTGATAAACAATGGGTTGTTTTTATTACATAATTTTTATTTTTTTTTGGGTCGCTATATTGCTATATTTTGACGTTGAAGACCTACAATATTTTTGTAGGTCTTTTGTAGGTCTTAATAAACAGGGTCTGTCTTGATATGCTGACTTTAAAGAAACTCTTTGTTGATTTATATTGCATCCCAACACACAGATGTCTCCACGTATGTGTGGAACACCCTTATTTTAAACCACAGGAAGGGCACATTTTCATTCTTTCGAAAAGCTCAGTTTTCACGCTTTCTCAGACAGGCGGGAAGAATTCTTCTAACACCCAGACTGATGCAGTTGACAGAGACGAGCGAGTGTGATCGCAGCACTCAAACACGCCACATACTCCTGAAGACACAGACAGAGATGAGATGATTTAAACCGACACAACGATGTCAGGAAAGTGATTGATGACATCCACTTTAAATTTTGTCTGTTTATGACATCGGCTCTAAAACCAGTGAGCAGTGAATGAATGAGTTTTGCACTTGACTTAAATGATTTTGTAGGACACAACAAAAATAAGTGTCTGTTGTTGTGTTGTGCCATTAGATTTTTGTTGCTTTATCTGAATAAGTTGTATGACCAGTTGTGACATAAGGTCATTTGGTTTTGACATGTATCTTTGAGTCGTGTTGTACAGGGAGCATTCGGACAGAACTGAGCACTGGTTTAAATGAGGTCCAGTGCAATATTATCTGACACACTGTGATCTAATCAGTGGCTTTGGGAAGGCATATGGCCAGATCACATTTGTATTGCAAACTCAGCGCTGGGGGGGGCTGCCTACTTATGTAACAAATAATCATTGCAGCCAAACAAGATATTTAAGCTTTGCCAGCTAGGTACAGCCTAAAATAACAGCTTCCAAGAAGAATTGGAAAAGCCTAAACAAAGACGTGTGTATATTAATATCTATACACACATCTTTACGTGTGTGTGTGTCTGTGTGTGTGTATAAGCCTGTATATTTACATACATGCTACAGGTTGTGGTACTTTGTCACTTTAGCATGAAGTCAAACATTAAATAATAGTAAAGAAATCAAAGCCCCTCCCCTTCATGATGTCAGATCACAGGTAGGGACTAGAGAGGCATTAGAGACGCATGCGAATACTAGGTGAAGACTAGTTATAGGATCAGTTATTGAGCCCAACAACACTGACTGAGCAGAACCTGGTTGGTAAGCTTGGGATACACCTCAGTGTTGAACACATAAGTTAGTTGTACTATGTGAATCATTATATAAATTTATATTAAAGTATAGCACAATATACACTGTTTTAATCCTAATGGCTCTTTTAATGAATCAGGAGATGATGCATGTGTATTTTAGAGCACGTCATTGGTTTTTAACTAGCTTACACAAGCGATCCTCCATGGAACTCGCTAATTTCCTCTCCACACAGCAGCCAAATCCTCACTGCCGGCGTCAGTTCTGATATTGTTCTCATTGATGTACAGTTGCGTAAGTGATGCGCGTGTCTGTCTGCTCTCGATTGCATAAATGTCATTCCCAGAACAATCCGGCAAACCTCTGTTCTGAGACGACCAACACATCCACTGTGGTCAGCGTTTGTCATGGCTGCTTTTAGTTCAGAACTGTCAGACACTCTCATTACTCTCTCTTTCTCACTCTCTCTCTCTCTCTCTTTCTCTCTTTCTTATCCTGTCTCTTGGCACAGAATCTCCTGCTAAACTAGTGAACAACCCCCCTCAAAATCTGTAGTGGGTCTCGCTCTGTTTTTAACTACAGCAAACTAACACCTGTTCCTCCAACATCTCTTGCCAAATGGTCGGCTATGGAACGATAACTCCAGGTGTTGTAAATATGCTGATATATATATATATATATATAAGTTGGAGTAGAGCATATCAGAGGACGGTTTCTGGTTTCTAAACAGCCAATAGCCTTTAGTTTATGTGATAGCCATGAACATGGTTTGCTACTGGCAGCTGCTTGTCAGACGATGTTGGTAATGGGGGAGAGACATTCCAATTCTTGAGAGCATTTGATTGGACAAAATCAGTGAGTGCAACATGAGTCATCATCAATATTTTTGTTCTATTACCTGCAAAAGGTAAATTTAAAAATGTATATCTGCTAAAAGTGACTTTTTTTGCCATTTTGGAGTACATTAGTGTATAAATTACCTCGAGGCTAACACAAACAGACACAAAACGTTTTAATTTGATAGGATCTTCAAGACAAGTGGAGCAGCTATTGATAAAGATCTTGTTATTCGGTTTGTTGTTGTGTTGTATAAATACAGTTTAAGCAGTAGTCAGCATATTTTCCACCACAGTGGAGATCCCATTGCTGCCTTGTAGCCTCACGAGTGAGGCACTAGGTGCCTGCTGTGCCCCCACGAGTGTGTGTTTGTGTGTGCAGACGGCGCTGGAGGGTGTTTACATCATAGATTCCCTCTGTAGGGTTTGTTGCATGGATTAGTTCCTGCACTGTCTGACATGTTTTGTTGACATATTCTGTATTTAACACAGTAGTTGGGCAGACAGCAGTTTGAAGTTAAAAGATGTTTATAGACCATTTTTACCCCTAATCTGATGCATTTAGAACGTCACCATTATCATTTAAATCATTCTCCACTCGTTCCTCACTGTTGAGGCTGTCAGGTTCCTCAGAGGGCTCACTGCATGCGACATTACCTCATCGTGATTTTACCTCGTCACCACGGAGACGACTTCCACTGTCTGCAGTGTGATAGATCAAACAGTAAGTTAGAACTGACGTATCTACAATAACACACATTTGTTTGATTAGAACAACCTTCGAGAAATCGGCGTCTGTGGGTTGAGAGAGCTGAGCTCATTGCCATTCAGCAGGTGAAACGAAAACGTCTGACATCTGTCATCGTTAGAAGAAAGATGCGTAAAAGATGGAGTGACACCAGAAAAGATGAGATACAGTGAGAGAGAAAGAGATGAAGAAGTGTCTGCCTGCAGGTGATTCGGGTCAGCACTGGAGAAACCGCTGCCACGGTTACCATCGCTATGGAAACTAGGAGGTGTTCCACCATTGCGATGTTTTTGATCAGACAGTTTCAGGGAAATGCCAGTTCTGTGTGTGAGCTTATCTGAGAGACACAATCTTGTTGTGTGTGTGCGTGTGTGCGTGTGTGCCTAAGATACAACTATTGAAACTAAGTTCAGTTTACAATTGAGTAAAAATATTGTTTTTTTAATTGTTAGCCAATATATTTGTCAACATGAAATACATTTACAACCTTTTTAGCCAATAGGATATATACAAACTTCAAATTAATTAACTTTTTAGGACTTCTGTTTTAAAGAAATTTTTTTGTTTCTAGAGGATCGGAAAACTAATTTAAGAAAGTAGATCTTCAATTGATTCTCACCGTGCACTAATCGCTAATTCTGTTTCCTGTTTTCTGACAAATGGTTGTGCTTGAAGATTTCATTGCTTATGTAGGAGTGAATGTAAAATCTGAACCAAAACATTTTGATAAGAAATCCTGTGGTATTTTTGGCCTGTGTGTTTGCTTTATAAAACCACATACTGATCTAAGCCAGTGTGAATCCACCCTCAGTTAGATTTGCATGTGTGTATCATTCATATTTTTTTAAGGCTGCACAACT
>JBAJNP010009237.1:8290-18522 GCA_036877545.1 Yasuhikotakia modesta
GTACTTTTCTGTATGTATGTTGAAGTCAGATGGAGCCAAACTGACATTTCCTGGGAGAGCAGACCTGAGCTTAAATTATAAATAATGATTATAAAGTTACTGTGAATCAGGGTAAAAGAGGAGATTGTGTTAAACACTCATCTGTCATGTTCTTGCTCAATTAAATTAAAAAGTTTGCAGCTTTAAATATATCCTGTAAGTGGGTATAATTGTCCTGCTTTAAAGTTTGTATTTTTCCTTAGTTTTCATATTGTGAGCATCAGTGAAATAGAAACTATGGACATGAAGTAAACTGGTTGCCCTTATGTAAAAGATGAACATACATTAGCCTATAACTGTAGCTGTATACTGTAGTTAACTTCAGGAGAATCAAGCATGTTAACATCTGCGACACATTCTTAACTCAGCTGCGTGTTTGTAAATGAATGTGATTGGTTGATTAATGCATCTGATGCATTCTCATGTGCTGCATGCAGTCCTGGCAGCCTGCCAGACAAACATGCTGTTTGCTGCACTGCTGTGAAAGGCCAACCAGCACGGAGACCAAATAACACCTGGATGTTGATTAAATATCACATGTTAAGCGTCTCACACACGTTTGCATACACATCAGTATCATAAACTTTATGGTAATGAGCATAAAGATAAAACTATAGTTAAGGCTGGATGTAGTTAGTGCCTTCATTTTAGTCCTAAAGGACGAATCTGAATCCAATCTGAATTGACTTGAATAAGGAGTGGGAACATGAATCAATTCAGTTCAATATGGTCACACTGAAAATCAGATTTCAGTCTGAAAGTGAATCAAGAGCATCATTAACAAATTCATCAAACATGTTTCCATTACTGAGCTCATAACTGTTGAAGTGTTGTGGTGTAATTATATCTGCTGACTGTATTTCTCTCTGGACGCCACAGAAGAAACGGAGAACAACTTCCATTAAGAAGTTGTTTAGTCAGCAAACATCACCGTCCTCCACGTTTAAATCCTCACAAATACCATCCACTAAAAAAATAAAGCCCTCATAACTCTGTTTATTTACTCTCCCGCGAAGAGAAAAAATAATTACAGCCTCGGCGGGTCACAGAGAGGCTTTCATACATATTTAATTGTTTATTTATTTTTCACTGGTGTTGTCCAGCTTACAGAAAACGTTCTCAGAATGTTGGCTAAGATTGGCTTTGTAACATTATAAATTATATAGATAAAAATGTTACTCTTAAGTTGTTAGTGAAGCATTTTAAAAGCATGACAGGTAAATGTTTCTGAATATTATAAGCAATGTTGTTGATGCTATGTTTGAACGATTTTGGAAAGATTGTTCCTAGAATGTTAGCATACAAAATAACATTCCTGAGGTCACAAACGTCATTGTTTTAAAGGGAAGAGTTATTGTTAAACCACGGACTATAAACCGTCATTGAAAATGCAGAATAAATCAGATCATATAATCTTTCTTACACTCGCTGCCACTCACAACGGTGGTAATTTGTGACATCATCAGGTGTGAATACTTCCTGCCTGACAGAGGTTTGTAGGAAATGACAGGATATTCTCAGAGGTTCTGTCACCAGTGAAATGAAACAGTCGGGCTGCGCTTGATAAATATTTCACAGTTTTTTTTCCTCAAGGATTCCTCTGAGTCTCTCTGTTACGGGTGGAGGAGCTCAGAGGAGGTGCGCTGATGAAAAACTCTGTCTCCCTCCACGTTTTATCTTTGACCCGACTGCACAATGAATTCCACCAACCAACCTTCAGCTGTTAACTTCTGTGTGAAGAAAATGTGCTGATTTTAAGTTTTTTTTTCAATTGCTTTCAGAATCAGTCAAATGCACATCAAGTTCAAACATAAACGTAAATAAAGAGCGTTTAAACGTCAGTTTTGTAGCCTTTAGTCCATGTTTGACTGTTTTGATCTTGTTTAATCCAATGCACATATATTTTATTTCTCTTTTGCTTGTGAGAAGCAGGGCAACATTTCTGATGACTCATCCTGCACAAACTGTATGTAAGTGTTTGTTCCAAAAATGCTGTCCTAAATGAAAATGTCCGCAACATTTACCTCATGTATCCCAGTTTGGGAATTGCAGTCTTAGCACATTTGGGCAACAGCGGTGACAAGTACTTTATTTAATAAAAGAATGCATGCTAAAGCTTTTTTTAAGGTATTGAAACTGCAATATGATGCATAAAATAATAGTTTGTGATTGTGGTATTTTCTTCATGTACAGCAGAGAATTAGACTTACATGTTTCAATCTTCTTTAATCTTTTTGTTTGTTTTGAAACAGATTTGACACCCAGCAATATTAGCATAAAGACATTGTTCGAAAAAGGGTCATTGTTCAAAAGTGACGCATTCGTCCAAATCGTGCTGTTCAATTAAAACCCTAATAAAACGTATTTAACAATGTTTTTAACTATGAAGCTTTTCAGATGATCAGAGTCACTCATTTTCTCAGTAAACACAGATCATTCCACAGAGAGTTAAAGTTATTAGCACTGCTACAGTCATGACTTAACGCGCTTAACACACTGCACACGTTGACAACATATTAAACTTAGCGCTGGCCTAAATATGAGTTACAAGAGAGTGTGTAATATCTTCTACAGCCCGTTTTAGGCACAAGACTGGTCACACAGAACATTTTATTGCTGAGATACAATGGCTAATTTTGTATGGGTCAATTAGATCAATCATTATTTCTCAGAAAGGAAAATTCTGCATTATAATTCACCCAACCACTGTGTCTAACACAGTAAGTGTTCTCAGAATATTACAGTCACTGATACTTCTGTGCGGTACTATAATGAATTCACTTCATCAAGTGTAACCCTTCACATTACAGTGTTACCGTACAGCAACATAATGGCGTCAGTAATTTTCCATGTTTTTCTGCATGTAAAGTCAACATGTTTTTGTTCACAGATTCATTAACATAACAGCTAACTGATTAAAACAATAGAAAAACAATGCAATTGGTACCACAATGGCATTTTTAATCATTCCTGTGCTAAATGTCAATTTATATATATTTTGAGGTGAATTAAAAATGCATTATTAAAGCTTTTAATGTGAAAAAACATGTAATCTTTATAACTCACTGTGCTCCATACACAGTTAAATAATGATAACTGTATATCGTGGCTCCCATCAGTGACGGTGGTTTTAATGTTGCGAGTAATTTTACAGATTTCCTGCAGTTTCTCAGCACATCATGTCAGCGTTTTTTAATTGCCTGGTTTCGCATTAAACGCTGGTGCAGTTTTAACAGTTCTGAACTAATAAGACCTGGTACAGAGAGACACTTACACAGACTAGCTAGTTGCTGATTAGTATCGTCCTCGGTAGAATTGTTCATCTTTCTAATATCGCTGCTCATTTACATGCTGATTTTATTATTATTTATTAAATACATAATGCAACAACCAGAACGTCCCCAGATGCCACCTGTCACAAACTGACAGGATGAAGAGCACGAGAGACACGCGATCGCAGGAATGAATTGAAAGATGGAGAGCTTGATTCATTTAAAGCTCGTCTCTCAAGGGTTCAGACTGCTGGCAAAACAGAACATAAAGACTCTTCTGTTATTTTCTTAATTCTGTGTATAAAAACCCTCTTGCAGATAATAGCCTTGTGTTTCCCAGCCTCCCTGATGGAACCGTCCGTGATTTCTTATGCCAGAAAACACATCCCAGTCTGTTTTTTCTGTTAACGTGATAATGAACATGCCGTCTGAATACAATCTCGGACATTTGAATATGTTCTGCATTAATTAAAGCTGTAAACAAAAAATAATTGCTTTGTTAAATATTTCACAGTTCCCGTTTCATTCGTCTCGTGTGCGGTATTGTAATGCACAAACATCCTGGCCTGACATTTACTGCAGCGTGCGGCTGCGTTCTGTGCTGCCTGGACGCTGACGCCACGAAAAAGGTGGTAAGAGGCATTTTAAGGTCCAAATGATGGTGCTAGTGTGAGGAGTCACATGGATAAATGTTTATTTTACAGTGTTATACATTCTCATAAAGACACTTGAAGGTCAGTGTTTCTCTCTCTAATGAAGATCTCGCGTGCCGCTGGGATTGGAAATATGGGTAACATTCAAAGCAAAAGGGCAACTCGTTAATCTAGCCTAAAACTGCAGGAAAACCCACAGTGCTAAAGCTGAGCACTGCCAAGTGCCCTAGAAATAACGCTATATATTTTTTTGCCTGTAAAACTCCTCCCACATGTGTTTTGGGTTTGCTATCAGAAATGCTGTTTACCCCAGTGCTCTGATAAACAAACAAAGCCAAACACGAGTCCAAATAACACCATCAAATAGAATACATAATCTCAATTTGTTCAAAAACAAATATTTACATCATAAACCCAGAGATTATGTCTTTTCCCGCCGCAGAGAGTGAAGTGAGTTACATTAAATTAATTGCCCAATCACTGACTGAATAAATTTGACACAGTTTACGTCTCAATTTATCTGTTTCTTTCATCCATGCATGAACTGCAGACATATTTCAAGATGTTTAATTTTTTGAGGTGGCCCCAAATGTGCAGCAGAGCTTGTAATCACACAGAGTAACAAATTGATGCCTGTCGGCTGTGTTGGTCCAATGACTGCGTACTGTTGCGTTCTGCGTTTCTTTTGCGTGTGTGTGTTTGTGCGTGTGTGTGTGTGTTTGTGAGTGTGTGTTTGTGTGTGTGTATGTGTGTGTGTGTGTATGTGTGTGTTTGTGAGTGTGTGTGAGTTTGTGTGTGTGTGTGTGTTTGTGAGTGTGTGTGAGTTTGTGTGTGTGTGTTTGTGAGTGTGTGTGAGTTTGTGTGTGTGTGTGTGTGTATGTGTGTGTTTTATTGAAATTGTATCAGATGGGTCTGAGGGGTGTTTGTGAAGAATCTGTGTATTTATGTAATCACAAGTATAACAGTTTGTGGGTGGCGTGTTGCATACGATCAACCGAAACGTTGCGTTGTCGCAATATTACCCTGCGCACAAACCGCATTACACAATTTGCAAACAAGACAGGACATTTGTCTCACTATACATACAGTAAGCTTCTGTTATGCCGCTTTCAAAATCTAAACAAGTAGCAATAAACACAGTCAAACGTGGCCATTTGTAATGATAAGTGTTTAATAATAAATAAGTGCAGGATTACAGAGGAGGTTAAACTGTAATCTGTAAATCGGAGTCTGTTGGGTGTGAAGGTCTAATTTACAGTTTATTTTCCTGCTGTTTTTGTGGTACACGCTCCTCCTGGATCTGCTGCAGTCTGGCAGTCGGTCCCAAATGTTGCCACACAACAACAGCTGCAATGGAAGGTCTCTGTGGCTTATAGGCAGGGCTGTCACTAAACAATTTAATGGGTGATGGGACAACATTTTTGGGGCGTGACCCCTCTCCCTACAGCTCCATGATGACAGAGACCTTCAGTCAACACAATGTTCTCAACACCCACACTCACACCACAGATCTCATCATCTGATCTTCACAGCTGTCAGGAACCCAACACAGACGCCAACAAACAGTTGTGTGATATTTCTTTACACACATTTATATCTGTGTGTCATTGTCGACTCATGAAGATGAGAAATAAACAGAACTAGCCTCTAATTCACAAAACTCACAAGAAAACAACCGCAGGAACTAACAAGTTAATTAATTGAGCTTAACAAGTACAAACTAGGTCACACAAGACACTTAAAACACAATGACACACAAGGAGAAGATGCATGTGACACGTTGTGCTGCCAATTCTCCAATTTCTGCAGCGTTAATTGATGTTCAGGAACAGATTGACGTTGAGTCGCTGTTCAAAGATCAAACCGTCACCATAACTCTGTATCCAGCAGTTATTTCAATCACAATGGATATAATTACTCAAATTACGCCGTTCTGTTGTTCTGTTGAACAGTCGTGTGTTAACAGTCTCTGGTGTTCACAGTTAGGGCTTCACTTGTTAGCAGCTCCGGGTCCAGCGGATGGAGTTGTTGCTCCAGCTGCCCAGTGTGCAGATCACCGCGACAGGAAAACCAGCTGGTTTGAGCTGGTTGAGGTTGAGACTATTTGGTTACTTTATACTACTGCTGTCAGATCAAAAAACGTACGTTTTACTTACACTCATTTATACCCATTTGTTTAATAAAGTCTTCGTCTTGTATGAGGTCATAAAAGTTGTTTGTGACTTGTAGATATATGCATTTGGATGCAGATTAAAAGACACAAAGACAGATATATGATTGTTTTTGTATCAAAGGCTTACAGATTGAATGGGTGTTACTGGATATGTAGAACGGTCTATAATATACAGGCACTTTTATGAGGACGTGACCTCAGTTAATGAAGGCTTGTTTTATGATGAAATCATCGCTGGGCTTAAGATACCATGAAGGTGACTGTTCAGAACTCAGACCGGCACTGATCTAAGCAAATCCTATTACATTCTGGACATGTCAGTCCTGATAAACTGAGAGTTTTCACAGGAATATTAGAAGTGTTAATGGAATGAAATCTCACTGCAAGCAGAAGGAATAATCAGGGAGACTCTCGCTGTGCATTACGGTTACGGTTACGTTCAGAAAAAACCTTAAGAAGAACCAAATCACACATGTCTGAACGTCACTGTGATCATGCGATAAATAAAAGTCACACAAGGCAGGTGATGTGAGAGTTTCTTACATTTTACAGCAATTTTTTTAAAGCACTAATGCGTTGTGTTGTGTTTAAAAAGTAGTTACAAATATAACAGTTTACATATAAAAATGTATAACAAATATAACATTTATTTTGAATCAATTACTGATATGTTTCACATTTTTTACGTCTTATATTGATTCGTGCAAGGGGCGTGTCCCAGCTGCCATGACGTGTCAATCGCGTCATTTTTTAAATTAAAATTATGAAACGATTTAATTAAACATTAAACTCAACGTCACTGGTGTTAAAAACGTGCATTTAAACCTTCATTGCGCAAATAATGCTGAAATAATGCCGCATGCGTTAACAGAAGATTATCGATATTATCGATTATCGACCTTCCAGCGACTTATAAATAAATAAATCACGTTTAACCAGGATGGAAATTTCATGCATCCCTATATCAGCCACCAGACACACCTGCTAACCGGACACGTGCGTCAGTTCTGCTGAAATACCGCAAACAAGCGCTTGATCGTTTATGCGCGCAAACGAAACGCCGCATGAACCGGCGACCGACGGATCCGACTCTCGTGCATCAGTTTGGAAATCAATGATCTTCCCGATACGCTTTAAAAACGAGTTTTGGGATGTTGAGGATTATTTTGCATGTTCGCTGTTTGCGGTTTGCGGCGTTTTTGCTCCGCTTTCAATGTGTTTGCGGTTATTGTTCGTGTCGTTTATATGCATCACCAAACCCGTATCGGATGTTATTTACTGAGCAAATATTATTATGGTGCTTTAATGCACCAAAAAAAGTTGAAATGAAGAAATCTGAGTACAAGCAAATGAGATTTTTAACGCCACCGGAAGCCTAAAGCCGTGTGACGTCACGACTTGTTTATAGTCGAGCAGGTGCATGACGCGATTTGCACGTCACAGCAAACCGAGTTACTTCCGGCCACAGGTAACCATAGAAACAGATGAAGCGTCGCTGCTGACGCTGCGTGACATCATTTACATGAAGCGTAAAGCGTGTTAAGCTCTTACGTCTGGCGTCGGGTGACGAACAGATGGTCGGATTAACGCACAAAGCCGTGAAGAGACTCTGACAGGCGGGGAAACGTGTTGAATGAGCTCCAGCGGTGTCGGTTCGGCCGGATGACCCGTGTTTCCAGCCCGAGGACGCACCTGCACAGGCTGCCTGGACCTCTGTAGGTAAGATCATGGTCCAAATGTTCATGTTTCTGAGATGCAAATGTCAAGCGTTTGTGATGAAAGTGGAAGTTTGGTTTGAGGCTTCAGCAGGTTCACAGGTCAGTTGTTTACTTGTAAAGTTAGATGTTAGTTGAACTGTTGCTTGAAGGAGCCGACAGACTTTCAGAAGTTGAAATAAAGTTACTGGATGAACCCATTGGGCTCATTTCTCTGCCCAGGATCTTTCTGATATGGGGCTGTAGTTTTTTAACAGGAAGTGATTTTACTGCCATCGTTTCTTTTAACACAAAGAAGCGCATGAATTGGAGACCTGTGGCGTATGCTTGCGTTCAGCTTTACTGGCTGGTGTTAATTGGAATGGAGTGTTAAGGCACACAATAAATCCAGGAGTTTCGAGTGCTTTAAGAAATGATCAACCATATATAAAAGCATTTGGATAATTGGATTGATTCAAAAATCAATGGTGTGATCATACGAATAGCCATTAACGGCCTCTTCATCATGTTTTCTTCTGTGCCTTTTTAACCCGCAGTCTTCCTCTCATTCTTAAGGCCCGGCTAACAATCTGCTGATTCAGTCTCTGGAGAATGTGGGCTGAAGCAATATTCTGCTGCATGCTAATGTGGATGTGATTTTGTGCCGGCAAAATGTGATTAGCACAGCTTAGCTGAGCATCAGGTGGTAAAGGCGACCCAAATATTGAACTGTGGTTGGTGAAATATTTATTGCAATTTACAAACTGTCAATCAAGGTTTTCAGAGTGTTTTTAAACAAACTCTGCGTGTGATGGTTTGCCCAGCTTGTCTTGTTCAGAGAGCAGCTCTGTGGAAAGTCTGTGTTAGATTTGATTGGTGAAACCTGTAGTTGAAAGACTGTTTAATGGCGTACTGTACGTGAAGAGTTTAATGCGCTTCTTTGACTGTGTCAGAAACGGTATTCATGACAGAAGCTCTTGTCTAAAGGTTACTGCTCGGCTCTGGAGAGGGCTTTACACGCGCAGGCGCTGCCGGGCTGCTCAAATAGCAGGTTAATCATGATTTATCTCCTAGACTTTTGTGGCATCGATTCTTTCTGACTTTCAGAGGGTTTTGTTTCTGGTTTGATCATTGGACAAAAAATGGGAGCGCTGAGAGCTATTCAGAGCAGAGAAATGAGAATTGAATTTAAAAAATGATGTACTGATAAGCTCCCATTATAAATGTATTTATGTTTGATGGTTAAATATTGAAGACGCGCGAATAGTGTAATAGACCCACGGTTGCCAGCTTGCCTTGTAATGTCACAATTAACTAGTAACACAATATAGGCAGAAGCAAGTTAAAACTAGGAAAGCTAGAAAATGCTGTAAGGTTTTATTGGTTAAAGAGGCAAAATGACAGGAGTCTCTAGTTAAGTGGTGAGCTGACAACATATGTTATAAAAATGATGATTAGTCAGTTTGACTAGGTTGAAATATTGCAATATTGGCTTACCAAGTTGCCTGAACACTTTCAAGTTATTTCTAAGGTTATTTACATTGTATGTGTATGAATTGTTCAGAACCTCAACTGACTGGCTTTGACCCAGGCAGGCAGTTAGTTAGGTTTAGGCCATTACCACTGTCCTCGATAAAGTGAACCAGTTTATCATGTTTGTGGGAGTCCAGTCTGGTAACTAGGAAATGGAGACGCTTGTTGAATTCCCGTGTTACTAGTTCAGCTAATAAAATTGAGTTTTTGCATTTTCACTCGATCTGAAGATGGGTGATAAACTTCAGATTGTTGTGTCTGGAGCTGCTCAGCTGAGGGAATACCCATAAGTCTTTGTGCTTAATGATCTGTTCTGTTTGCTTTATAAAAGCATGGGAACGTAAGGGGCAGATAAAAAGTAGTCGCTGTTCAGAAATCATAGAAGTTTAATTCTTTTTAGTATTGTTGATGTTTATTTGTGTCCGTGTCCAGTCACCGCTAGAGTAATTAGCATCCGTTTGGTAAAAATGGACCCTATTTTAAGCTGTTTTTCAAGCCCTGTTTTGCTCACACCATAATTCACAGTTACATGTGCAGACTGAAATATTGGCGCTGAATTAGTTTGAATTAGTCAGATTTATTTTACCAGTAATAATATCTTGGCTACCCTGTTCCATGTTCACAGTGTCTTTTGACTGATTGCCCCACTGCCTAATTTTAGCTGCTTACCTTAAAATAAGTCAATCAACTGAAACGATTGGTTAGATGAATAAGTGAAATCTATTTGCAATTTGTTAACTTCACTTAATGGTTAGGTTAAGTCCTTGAGAGGACCGCATTGGGTGAACCTAATGAAACAAGTTTTGAGAGACACCATTTCTTTATGAGTTCCTAAATTGAACTAAAACTGGTGTTAAGATGCATTTGG
>JBAJNP010009238.1:4787-18520 GCA_036877545.1 Yasuhikotakia modesta
AATATGCTAATTTTCTGAGAAGGACCTGTATATGTAAGCATGTTACTAGCCAACAATGTGATTGTTTTGCCGTTTTAAGGTAATGCCATTTTAAATTACAATTTTTTTTCACTCAGGGTCCAAACGTTGTCTTTATGGTCTTTGCACAGACCATGTCCCCTTAGCTGTGGTTAAAAAAAGTAAGATTTCAGCGTTCCCCTTTAAAAACCTTTGGGTAATGATTGGCTGACGCCTGATTGTTATGTCTGGCTAACGTCTTAGCCATTGAACAACACAGTCAGACACAGCACTGCATTTGACTGGCATGTTACTGGTATCAGAATCATATAATGATAGTAAGAAGGCATTTAGATCTACTCACTCGTCCAAAGTATTCTCTTTCCGGTTCTCTGCCAATGAATGACCGTGGGTGGAGTCAATAAGGCACTGATGTAAAAGTAGGTGCTGTTATCTTGCTCTGGGACAGGCCAAATGAAAATGAATCTACCTAGTGCTGTCACATATATAGCCATTTCACATTCTATTTTTTGAAAACAATAACAAGTAATGTCTTTAAGTAATGTTTCTTGCTTGATTTTATTACAAGGGCTCAGAAACACAACAATCCAAAGCCTACATTGTGATTTATATCACGTTTCAGACAATATATTACATATAATTTGATGCTGAATGACTTATATGCATACACAGGTGATCTATGAATGATTTATTCTCCCTTTAAAAACAGTGTGGTGTTGATTGGAATGCTTGGGGTCTTGTAAATAAAAAAAACTCACTGTATGCCACAAATTTACATTTGATTGTAATTAAACCAATCCACAAGTTGGTCTTACCAATAAAATACTGACAAATAATGTAAATTAAAACTAAACATCTAATAATTATAATAACTATATAATAACTATGTTTTAATATACATGTGTGTCATATATAGGCCTTTCATGAATTACACAATTTAAAGTATGGTAACTTTGTTCAGGTATTTGGCCACAAAAAATTTTATTAAACCAAATGAACCTTTTAGAAGCGGTTACCAATATCAAAAGGACAGCTAGGAACCATAAAGCCATTAGAAAAAAGGGCAGGTTATCTTGGTATAGATACTAGCAGAGTGTGACTGCTAACAAACTGAATTAAATTTATTTAAGTCTTAAATTTTGATACCTTCCATGTCCATATCATTTAAAGGTCATGAAGGATCTAGCATTGGTTCAAACATGGAGAAGGTGTTAGTCTGGATAGAGTAAGAAGCCAGAGAATGTGCTGTCATCTTCACTGCTGGAGTAGACACCATTCCAGTCCCTCAGTGTCTCCACCCAAACCTGGTCACCGGCAGCCAGCTTCAGAATTACTAGGTTGGATGCCTGGTCTATGTCTTGTCCATGTAAGGTGTCCCGCGAACGTACCTTGCGTACCCCATTGACCACCAAGGAAGCTCGTAGTGGTTTGTTCCTCACTGTGATTTGGTAGGAGAACACATAAACTCCTGAGTAGGTGCAGTTGAATTTGCTTGAGGCTATATCATAATGGTTTTCACCATTGTAAAAAACTTTGTCAAAGCGAACTGGATATCCTGAAGGAGGAAAAGACTTGCTGGGATATAGGCCAACACTGAAAGCAGACCGTAGTTTCAACCCACTTTGGCCCATAGCACCCTTTATTCCACGTAGGCCTCGATCTCCACGTTTCCCTTGTGGACCACGATCACCCTTTATTCCCCTCAAACCTCTCATACCTTTGGGTCCCGATGGCCCACGTCCTCCTGGCTCTCCTTTTGCTCCTGGAATTCCTGGTTCTCCACGTTCTCCAGCTACCCCAGGGGTTCCATGTATGCCATGTTGTCCAGATTGGCCAGGATCTCCACGTACACCCGGTGATCCAGGATCACCAGGCTCTCCTTTCTGGCCCCTGTCCCCAAGTAAACCACACTCTCCTCTATCACCCTTTTCACCCTTTTCACCAGTCATACCTTGGGGTCCTGATGGCCCATCTTTGCCCGGTTCACCTTGCTCACCTTTTGACACATTCACATTTGGCTCTCCTTTTTCACCTTTAGAACCTTTAATCCCAGGCAGACCACCTGCACCCTTTTCTCCTTTTATACCCATTTCACCTTTTGAGATAAACACACTTTTTAATGTTTACTTTTTTATATAATATAACATCTTTTAACTTGCCCATTGGGACCCAATGGATGAATGACATCCACCTTTCATTCCTGCCTTTCCCTGAATGCCAGGTGATCCTGCAAATCCCAGGTTTCCTTGGTCACCTTTGTCTCCTGTTGCATTACAATTGGAAAAATACACCGGATGGCATCCCCAAATACAGAAAAAAATAATAAAATATTCACATTTCAATTTCTTAAATTGTTACCTTTGTCTCCTTTAGACCCTGCAATACCTTTTGGCCCTAATGGGCCTGGTTCACCTTTAGGTCCAGGATCTCCTTTTCTACCAGGTATACCTATAATATGGTATATGTAACATTTGTGTGTTTTACATCACATTAAATCATTTTCTGTGTAGTAAGATATCAGTGAAACCTTTGCCTCACAAACCTGGTAGGCCGATGTCTCCTTTAAATCCTTGTGGACCTTTCTCTGGAGGGCAGCACTCACAGAAGTTGAAGTAGCATTCATTGTAGTCAAGTGTGTAATTGTCTTTTGCAGCAGTGGAGGATGCAGTTGTGTCTGTAGGGTAGTCTATATAGCTGTCTGCAGGAACTGTAGTGCTATCTGTGGGCGTCACAGGGAAGCGCTCCCTTGTTTTGGTGTAGTCCACAATTCTTGCAGTGACTGTAGGTTTTCCTACAGTAGTTTGCACCATCTCTCTAGGAGGTTTCTTAGTGTACTGATACTTTGGCCTCTGAGTGGGCTTGATTGAATCATATGAGGCTAGAAAAGTCAGTGCTATTACAGCTAAGACAACAGTATGTGCATTAAACCCACCCATTTTCTGCCTGTGGAGAAATAGAGGAAATGTGAGTGATCACAGAATTATACATATCAAGGCAAAAGCATTCACACAAATGCCAGGCCAATGTTTTCTCAATGTTCACATAGTATGGCAATACTATTGGCACATACTATTTATTCTGCAGCATTTGTATCATGTAGGTCAAAAATCAACTGTTTTATCATTGGACAGCAAACACGTTTAAAAAGGTGTTAGAGTGACAGAGTAAACAGGATTAGTTTATAGTTACAGGATTATATCAGAGTACATGCCAACCTATAAACTCCTGCCCCAAGAAGTTGACAGTAACTCACTGTTATGAACCTTTAAACTACTAACAGGTCACTGATATCAACCTATAACCTCCTGCCCTGAGGGCAGCTGACAGTATCTCACTGATATGAACCTATAACCTCCTGCCCTGAGGTCAGCTGACAGTAACTCACTGATATGAAAAAATGACAATAGAAAATCAATATTCAATAGCAGCATCAATATTATGTGCTATGTCCTTAAATATCAAGGTTCTCAGAAATTGCAGTTTAATGTGCATCTAATATAGCCCAATCCAGCACTCACAAGACTATCTTAATAGTTTAATTATTAATTTTAATTATTAAAATACATTGAGACAATATACAGGAACTGCATCCACCTTACTGCATTAAGTATTTCAGAAAATATGTGTCTTCAGAAGTGTGAAGTGTGTTCAGCTCTGTTTGGTTTTCAATATTCTTGAAATTACCAGTGAAGTCACAGAGCCTCCTCACTAGTCATCTTTATTAACATATTATTTTTCTTTCTGTCCTAAGAACATGTCTAGGTAAAACTTTAATCTGCTTTCAGACATGAAGATGACAATCATACATTACTAATACACAATATTTTGTTAATGTAAATAATTTAGACACAATAACACAATAGAATTATAATTGATAATAATTGAAATAGACACTAGACACAATGGAATTATACACACCAAATTTCAATCAATTTTAAATTGTTTTTTCATGTTATACCTATTTTTAATACCAATGTTATTCATTTGAAAATGGCATTTACCTAAAATTTGTACCTTATGGCAGGTACCATATGATCAAAAGTGTCTTCACAAATATAGGAAAGACTTCTCAAAGTTACTCAGATTGAGTTGTACTCAGTGGCCATGTTTCTTTATGTGTCCTGTGAGTGCTAGTGTTGTTACAAGGAACACAGAACATTACAAAATCCACCCGTCCTACCAACAGCAAAGAGGGACAGAACAAATACTAGTCTGACAGCTGTGGGCCAGCCTGCCATATGATCTGAAAAAAATCTTCCAGCAACTAACACTAATGGATGGACAGATGCCAAGCACAGCCACAGGTTTATAGCTATAACACCTTACAGCTTGATTTAACAAAACGTAGTACTCTCTTCTATGTTCTGTAATGGAATACTTTGAGACGTTACAGATTATGTTTGATCGCAGATTTCTGTAACATTCATTAAGTTCACAATCTGCCAGCTGAATATAACAGGTTCAGTCAAGAAAACCAGAGTCTCATTCCAAACTGTTTGGTGACACTCCAAAAAAGCTTTTGTCCAAAAGAGCAGTGATAATCTCACAAGTTCACTTCAGCATTAACTGTTTTCAGGGGGAAATGACTTAACTAATGAAGTTGCTTTTAAGGTAAAATAAAGGCTGCCAGCACCCACCAACCATGTCTTTTCACTGACACATTTCAAAACAACAATGCATTAAATCCAGCTATTTATAAGTACAACTTAAGTGTCTCAATATTTCTTGTTTCTTAACATATCTAGGAGCCTCTAGAATAATTAAAGCAAAAAACATGACAGAGACTAAGAGAAAGAGAGTTCAGTTACTTTTATGTTTCAGACTACAGCAAGGGTGATAACCATCTGAAACATAAGGACTGGACACACCACCATGACCTGGTGGTGTCACTCTACCATTCAACAAAAATTCACAGTGCTCACTTTACTGCAGCCCCTGCAAAGAGAGTCCCTCTTGGCCCCTCTGCTAAACAGGGGCCCCATGCCCTCCCCCAAAAGCAAGTACACTATAGACTATACACTATGTACAAAGCTGGTATCATAATACAACCACAGATCTCTTCTGCTTTGCTTTACTACAAAACAGAAAGGAATAGAAGCTTCTAATTTATAACAATTTAACTTATTGAGGTCTACAATTCCTAATCAGGAGTGCAATTAGTAAGGGACCTGTTTGAATGTGTCATGACGGCGGAGTGTCCATGAAACATGTTTTCTCCTGTTAAAGGGATCTGAAGAATGGGCGGTTCATGTGATACCTGAGCTGGAAGTGCCTTGGTATCGGTTAAGGCTGCGCTCTGCTGGTAAGCTTTTAATGGAGATCACTATGACCTTGTAAGGAATAGAGAGGCTTTAGACTATTCATACCATGTTTTTTTCTTTTCAGTTTTCACAGGATAGACTACAGGACTCTACACTGTTATTTAAAACAATGGCTATTTAAAAAAAAATAACAGTAAATGTAAAGAACATCTGAACAAAATAGAATAAAAAATGTTGATGATGTGTAAGTAGATGTTTCCATAGCCTTTTTTCAATCAGCAGCTCTGTTTCTTATGTATATAAAATATGTATTGGGTAACTGTCCAATTATAGGTCAAATTTTAGTTGGGTAACAGTATTTTGTTGGGTAAGTACACTGTAAATACAATTTACACACTGTAATTAAATCACATACTGTAATTAACCAATATTTCAGTTAAATGTATAAAAATAGGAAACTAGCAATGTGTATAAAACTGTCAAAAAATGCTTTAAATTTTGTAAAAAAAAAAATTGTATATATGTCGCCTAATACTATGCATGAAGAAAGCATGTACAATTGATCATAGTATAGAAAAACCATGGAAATATTTTTTATGCCGAAAGAAATATTTATATTCAGACCACTTAAGGGAAACTCTTAAGAAACATTTACACACATTTTTACACAATACACAACTGTAAGAAATATTTTTGACTTTTTTTACATGTTAGGTGCTACATCAATGCATGATCTATGACAAAACTAAAACATCATTGAATAACATCTGCAGAAGAGTTTACCAGTCAGAAGCTCCTGTCTTGAAACTCAGGATGTGAGTGCATGGATGTCCCAATCAGCTCTGAACATATCAAGGCATGGCAGGTCTATCTATCTCTCTCTCTCATACACACACAAACACACACACTTTACAGCACAGGTGGGGGGGGGGTGTGGACTTTGGTTCTGGCCCAGTGCTTCACAGTCTCAATCACCCAGACTGAACCTAAACAAAGTGCCGGCCAGTGGTGTTACCAGAACTGACCCAGAAACCTGACCCAGGCCCACAGAACACTGTGCACCTTATTCACCTAATCATCCTTCCCATATACTCCCATTTCATCTACCCCTCTCTCTCTCACACACACAGGGCTTATTCTCAGAAAACCGTGTCATAGAAAAAGAAATACCTTTCTAATTCATTTGAAATGTTTACTACTGAATATTTTCTGGGTTAATATTATAATATATTAATATTATAAGGGTTTTAAGAGGTGCGTGCCATTGTGCCTGCATAATATTACAGTGGGTGACACATTATATGTGTGTGTATTGTCTGTGAGTGGAGCAAGCCAAGTCGAACTGGATGAGCACATGCCAGCTTCAGAGGTCTGCTCTGCAGCTTCTTCTGCATGCTGGCAGCATTAGAGAAGGATCTGACCACCTTCCTCTTTCCGCATTTGAGAAGCTGATCTTCACGCTGAGGTGTGGAAGTCATGGAAGAAGCCATATTCTGCTTGTGTTGTATTGGGCAACTGCCTTGACAATGAGCCAGGCATCTGTGGTAGCAGGTTAGGCTGATGTGCCCGTTGTCATTTGGGACTATGCACTTCTTATCATGGGTTTCACACTAGGGTTATTCCTTCACTTGATTCTTTCAACATAGACTTTCCTCATGACCTGGGGTGTGGTTCTCAATAGTGGTCAGTAAGAAGACCCTCATCTCTCCTGGCACATAATCTGCATGAAAATGCCTGGGGTTTTTACAGACATTTTTAACATGTCTCGAGCTCAAGTGGCTGTGCCAGCATGCTTCAAATTCATCTCCATTGTGCCAGTGCCGAAACACTCCAGTCCAACATGCCTGAATGACTACCACCCTGTGGCACTCATGCCCGAATGACTACCACCCTGTGGCACTCATGCCCATCATTATGACGTGGTTTGAGCGTCGTGGTTTGAGCGGCTGGTCATCTTGCCACATTGTGCACAGAAAATAACCTGCTCCCTAACTCCCTAAGCTTTGTCAAGAAGACTCACCAGCTCCTCTTCTTCTTGAGGACACTAAAGAGGAATCAGATGTCCTCTACCATCCTAGTGAATTTTATCGCTGCACAATAGAGAGCATTCTAACCAATTACACAATCTGGTATGGGAGCTGCTCTGTCGCAGAGCGCAAGGCTGGTGGTGAAAAATGCCCAGCACATCATAAGAACTCCACTTCCTGCTATTGAGAACATTCAACAGAAACACTATCTACGTCAAGCATGCAGTATTCTCACAAGGCTCTTCTCACCCCGCCCACAGACTGTTCTCTTCTCTGCCTTCTGGCAGGCGCTTCAAGAGCCTGTGGACCAGAACAAGGAGACTGAGGAACAGCTTTTTTCCAAGAGCAGTCTCCTTACTGAACTCTGCGACTCAGTGATTACACTACACTCTCATATACACCTACACACTCAAGTATTAACATTAATAACTGTTACTTTCTGTTATTTACATTACAACGCACTTCAGGACACTCTGCCCAGGAGGCGCGTCAGAAGCCTGTGGGCCAGAACCAGCAGTCTGAGGACCATCAATGCACTTTTAGACTGTCTACGTTCATCTTCACTCCAGATTACTATACCAACACATTTAACTATGTTTATTTGCATTATATTTACCGCACCCTAGTACTGACTATTGTTATAACACAATTTACCGCACGTCTGATTAGACCTAAATTGCATTTCATTGCCCTGTACTTGTACATGTCTAATGACAATAAAGTGGAATCAAATCTAATCTAAAAATGAGGCAGGTGTTTCTGCATTTTAAGCACTTCCTCCCACACCTTAGAAGCCAACACATCCTAGTCTGTGGGAACAACACCACAGTGGTCTCATATTGAATCATTACAGCAGATCCTCATTGGGAATCTGATGGCATTCTTGATGGTATTTTTATTAAGTAATCAGTGCAGGGCCACAGACCATTAGAAGAAAAATGTAGCTGTAGCAGGAAAGATAGATGGCTATAATCTTGCTGACACCCTCCTCAATGTACTTCTCCATGGCTTTCTGTTGAGGGAGAGACGGTAGGCATTGGTTCATCTGCTGCCATCTTAATGGCAGCCCTATGGATTAAGGCCATTTATCTTTATTTTCGGCTGCAAAATAATTGTTTTCTGTGGTGCTTGCTGCACAGTTTTCTATGAGTCTAGACCCCTACTTTATGAAGCAAACGGTCAACATGCCTCAAAGGAACACAAAAAACTCAGAGACAGCAAATCAGAGACAGAGCATAACTGTCAGGGTGAATGCTAAAACCAGTGCTTCTGAACCAGGCCTATGGCAGATTATTACAGAAATAACAGAAAACATCTAAAAACCTATCGATGGAAAAGTCCACTATAACAAATATTGCAACAACAGAATAAAAAACTTGATGACCATGAAAAATGGTTCACCACTGAGAATCAAATCTCTGTGGGGGAAGATGCTGCTGCCCCGGTCAAAGGTAAATGTGAGATGCTGGAGAGACTAGCTCAGGAATAGATCATTTGAATGATTTAGAAAACAGAAGAAGAAAGAATATTTGTTGAATATATAAGAAAAGAATATATTGTTGGACTTCCAGACAATGCAAAAGGTGATCGTCCTTTTGGGTTTTATGAATCTTGGTAGCCAAACTCATTACGCATTGAGAAGTAATCTGACCTCATGAAGATCGAAAGTGTAATACCAGGACAGCAGAGGGAGCCCAAGACTATCCGCCTCCCGTCTTCATTTGTACCCCCTACGTGACAGAATGACCCTTATTGATACTGTTGAGTGATCAGACGTTAGTACATTCGAAATATGTTTCTCTAGCCCTCCTCAGATTTACTGACAAGGCTTTATGCTCCCAATCATAGGCATTCCATGTTAATTACTGGGAATAGATGTTGTTGAGGTGAACCAACGAATGTGGTATCCTACTTGGTACAGAACATGAATCAGAACAGAACTGCCCTACATGAATTTTGCATTACCTCTTTAAGCAATGAGGCCATCCCGACAAAGCTTGATGGTTAAGCAAGTGAAGGAAGAAGAGGAAATGGATGATCGGTACTTACCCAGCCTGTTTTAGGTGATTTTCAGGAGGTAAAGAGAGTTTTTTCAGAATATCTTGGGTTCACTGCTAGAAGGTCGGTCTGATGCTGAGGTTGGGGATAATAGAACCATCTAAAAGTGAGTGGTGTCATCCCGTGACCTTGTTCCAAAAAGATGGCACTATACAATTTTATTTCAAGTATAGACTTTTGTTATCCCAAATCTGTGAAAACATTTGATGCTTATCAAACCCCACAAATTAGTGACCTTACTGATCGCTACCTACCACTGAGGTACCTCAGTGTTTCTGACAACTATTGATCCTCTATTGATCTTTCACAGAGTAACTGTCAGATTCTGTTGATCCAGTGTTCTAGAGAACTAATAGTCAACCCCATAGGGCTATTTCATTTCAAGATTCTGGCATTCAGGCTGCATGGGCACCAGCCAGTTTTAAAAACTCATGGACCAGGTAATGCAAGGGTTGACCTTTACAGCTGCTTATCTAGATGATATGGTGATTTACAGCAACATGTGGGAGCAACGTAGCATATCCAGGAGGTTTCGCATCGTCTTTCGAAAGCTGGTTTGACTGTAAATTTCCAAAAGTGTTTGATTGCAACACTGAGACATACCTGCGCTTTGTCATTGGCAATCGGGGATCAGGCCTCAGGTGGCCTCAAACACAGTTCTGATTTCTGCCTCAAGATTTGGACTGTTGTTCCTCACCCTCATTACTGGATGTTATTTCTTTATTAAGTCAAAATTAATTGTCAAGATATTTTGGTTTCCATGTCAATTCTGCTTCCAACTCGAAAAAAGAGCTCACAGGGATCAACTCATATTGGCTTTAACTCATTTACATCATTAATAAACTTGTTGCAATCCTGAATGATTTGAACTGTGTTGAATCTCAATTTCATTCACATCCATTCACAAACAGTTTCCAGCAGATAACTTCAATAGGTTTGAATAAAGTTAAATTATGAACTTGAATCTTGAACTTGCTCAACAGAGTTTAATCACAGCAGCAAAGTTCAGTTGAGTTTAACTTGTTTAAGTATGTTTCAGGTTCATGCAAATCAGGTTGATAACCTTTAAATAAACAAAATGAAACAGCTAATTAACTACAATTAAGCCATCTTATACAGTAAAAAATAAACACAGCATGCATATTTCATTTTAAACACACTTAATAGCGCACAACTTTAATTAAACGGTTTACTCTCTATTGCACCATCATTGTAAATGATAATTAGCAAACATATCTTTAACAAACGCAAGCAAGCACATCTTGAGCTCAAATCATCTCATTATCAAACTAGATGACAACAAATTTATTTAAACACTTTCATCCTACCATTAGCATCCCAATTTGACTGAATATTGATCATGTTTTACAAATCATGATGTATTTGTTCTGTTGTAACATTTTAGTTTCAGTGCTGCTTTCTCCAACCATACATCATGCAAGTGGACGTAGATGGTTCGGCGCTGAGAGTACGTTTTCAACTTCATACCTCCCACTTTAAATCCTTGGTTTTTAATTTCAGCAGTCTCACCCAGTTTTTTAATTCCTGATTAGACTGCTCCTCCACAGGAATTAACACAGCTAACCGGCTAATGAAGCACAACTAATCTCTGATAAGAACAACAGATCTTTCTTTCTTGTGTTTGCCTTCTCAGGACCAGAGCCAAAAACTGGATGACTTGAAAAAAATGGAATTCTCCCCAAATGAAGTTACCTTCACCCCCCAAGTTAAGAAGAGCTCTTTTCACAAAGACACACTTTCTTGGGGTGTCCCTTTAAAGCAGTGAACCATTTGTAAGACAACAAAAAACCCTCAGTGGATTAATTGGTCACAACATCTGCGTGAATAGCCCCTGAAGCCATACAAGTTTCAAGTTTGTACATTGTATTGTTTGTGTAGTACATTGTTACAAAGCAGCTGTACAAATGACAGTGAAAAATTGCAATACACAATCACTCAATCACTCAGACCACTCATAATCTGCTTGCACCTTTTCCCTCTTGCCTTCCTGCAGATGATGCAACTTTCCACCACTCTTTTGGCCAGTCTCCAACCCTTTACTATCCATTAGTGATGCGCGGATTGCGGTTATATCCGCAGGTCGGGTGTGTAAACTAATAAAAAAATGCATTCTAATTAAATTCGGGTGGGTCGCGGGTGGATGAGATCACTCATTAACTATGCAAATTTTAATTTACATTTTTCTAAAATACGAATGAGTTTTAAATGCATATTTTCATCAGGCAGACGCTAATTTCCACTCATTAAAAAAAAATTAAAATAACCTACGCGCGTGGCGGTGGGAGAGTGGGGTCCTTTTCTTAAAACCGAAATGGAGGCAAAAATGATCCGGGAGAAAATTAAAAACGGAGAGTTAAAAACAAAACAAAGGGAAGGAAAGAAAAGTGCTGTGTGGTAGCGTTTTAGCGAAGTTATTAACGAAGATCAGTCTGAATCAAGATCAAGTGCTGAATATGTTATCTGTATTGACTGTGAGGCGCTATATGTATATGAAAGCCACAAGACTGGTACCTCGAATATGCTACATCATATGTGCACTAAATCTAAAAGTCAGACAAACACCCTAAATTCTTATGTTCGTCGGGACAGCAAAAAATTGCCACTGGACGTTAAGTCTAGTCTCGTGAATGCATGCGTGGACCTGTGCTGCCTAGATATGCGTCCCTTTGATATGATCTCTGGCAAAGGCTTGATATGGCCTATCTTTTTTTCAAGTAAAAGATTCTTAACTTTTAACTTGTCTTTTTTTTTGCTACTTTGGCTGTTTGTGAAGTTGCAATATTCCAATTTTTTTGCGCAAACCGGACAATTTGTGTGCATTTTGTGTTGGATTAATAAAAATTGCGATATTCCAAGGAAGTAAAAAGATGTTTATTTTATTTTAATTGGATGAACTTGTTTTATAAATAAATGTTCATTTAAAAGCATCTTATGATCAGCATATTATTTTACTATCGGACATTCGCAGATAGTTGTAGGCAACGTCACCGACTCTGACGTGAAAAACGAAGGATCCACTGTCCAGTAGCTACGTCATGCTTAAAACACTTTGAGTATTTAAATTGACGGGTGAGGATATCTATGTCCGAGAAAATTATAGGCGCGGGCGGGTGGATAATTAATCTGAAGCAGCGGATGCGGGTGACATTTTAGCTCATCCGCGCATCTCTGCTACCCATGCTACTTTTCTCATCCTCAAAAGAGTCCCAGCAATCTCCTCCTTAAGTTTGTTACATGTACTTGTATTAGTGAGTTGAAGTCTGTCAAAATGAAAATAAAAAGAACTGTCTTAATCATATATCGATTTTGAATAAACAGTTTTACCTTCATGTAACAACAGAAAAATACTAAGTTAGTGAAACTTGTATATCTAGTGAGCATCCTTTAAAAACTGAGTAAAGGCTGAGTTTGCCTGGCCTGTTTTTTGCTGCCACAATGAGAGAAGAGAAACAGGAGAACCCCGCAGTCACGTGACACAAACTAAAATTACAGAGTGTCCTAAGGTAATTAGCCATCTTAAATTTGTTTTAACAGACATTATAAGTTTTGTTTAACAGTGGCAGCTAAATGTTATTTGACACCATAGTTTAGAATCGTAAATAGCTGCATGTGTTTTGGGTTTATATATTTATATAGTATATTACATATAGAATATATAGTATATTATAATATTATATACTTTTCCTATGTTCTTTTAGGTGGGTATACTGCCATTTTCCGTCAAGACTAGAAAAATTTTGATTTTGACTCCCCTTTAAATTGAGAGAGAGTGATATACAGAGAGAGAGAGACACATACACAGACAGACAGACGTCATGTCTACATGCCTGACACACATGAAGGGAGCAGCCTTATTGCCTTGCTCTCTTTACACTTACCTCTCTGCTTGCCATGTTGCCATGTTCTTGTGACTCTGGTGGTGGTGCTTCTTTTTCTTCTTGCGTCTTTTCTTCGATTTCTTGTCTGAATTGGAAGAATCAGTTGATGAGTAGCTGGATGGAATGGAGGATGAAGAGGAGCTGGATGGACTGGAGGATGAAGAGAAAGAAGATGCACCAGGAGACGAGTTGGCCGAGGAAGATGTGACAATTCCAAATGCATTACTAACTATGATGATACAAGTCGACTCACATACATTCTTATAAACATTTACATTTATTAAGACTTTCAGTTTCACTGATTCATAAAATCATGATCTCATCAGTCAGACAGATGTGTCTGCTGTCAATCAATGCTACAAATATTATTTTCCAGGTATTAACTGTACATGTGTATTGTTTGGGTAATAACACACCTTTGCTCTGTGCTCTGATGAAGGTCTTGTCACCATGAAATGTTGGCCTTTCTA
>JBAJNP010009239.1:3072-18519 GCA_036877545.1 Yasuhikotakia modesta
GTGTGTGTGTGTGTGTGAGCGTCAGGGGCACACAGGTGTGGGGTATTTCAGTGATAAGCACATGTTTCAGGAAGTTCCTCCTCTTTTAACGGTACAGCCTCATTTCTCAGTGTGACCTTTACATTCTTTCTGCCTTGAGTTGACAAACCTGAAATGCCTTTCAGATTAATCGGCTGTTTTCATTGGTTAATTTATGATCGTTGTTCTGATGTAATTAACAGGAACACGGAGCAAAATGACCCCACAGTGCATTTGTTTTTTACACACTGAAATGTTTAACTGGTCTGATGATAAAGAGGGTGTTTTGTGTTTATGCTCATTGTTTTGTGATGTATGTGTATAAATCTCTTCTGAGTCCAGGAAGTGGTTTTTGCTTCTTTGGGGTTGAAGTGTTAACTGACAACAGCCCCACGGATGAACCAGCCAGTTTAAATCACGTTCTGTTTTAATTCTGAAATACTGTTTATTACTTTTTTATTTTTTTGAATGTTGCCTTTTCTGTTTTGTAAATAAAATCTATGAATAAACATTATATCAGCGAGTGAGTGGCCATCCATCAAACATTGATTCATCATTCGTGAATCAGACACCAGCAGTGTGAGCGATCAGTGCTGCGGGTGACAGTAACAGATGCTCTCAGATCCGTCTCATCAAACTCCACACACAGATCAGTTTCTCATGATGAGACGTAAACAGCCCAATGAGGAGAACGAGGGATGCGACGCCCATTTCCATTAGGAAAAACTAACTCAACTAGGAAAATGTTATGCATAAAATGTGCACTTCATATAATTGTGTGTGTCCAACAAAAAGGGGTTTTCCAGTTCTGTCAATACAATCACACAACTGCACCCTTGAGACACTATCATGACCTCAGTGCAGGCCGAGAGCAGCCTACACCCCTGAGAGAGAGAGAGAGAGAGAGAGAGATTGCATTGAGAGAGAGAGATTGCATTGAGAGAGAGAGATTGCATTGAGAGAATGCAATCTCTCCTCAGAACACATTCTCTCACGTGTGCCAAACTGAACACATGTATCACTACATAATCACATTAAAACAAATTTCACTGTGTCTTCATGAATTCATGACAATTACTACAGATCCTATTGAGATGTTAAAATGATTTGTCTGTAATGCAAATGTTGCTGTACGATCAGTGCAGATGTTATGATCTACATTAAAAACAAAGTTACTGGTTTAATATGGCAAGTAAATCATGACAGAAATCTTTGTATTGTATTTCTTTACATTTCCTTTCAGAAAACAGTCATGAGCAAATCTAAAAAACAACATTTATTCCTGAAGTGATTGTACAATGACATAAACAGTCAACATAAAACCTCAGTCCAGGTGAACAGCTTTAATACAACGTTAATACAACAGTCAGAACAACACAGAAACATTCCGCTGCTCTATAGAATCTATTCATGGATTTAGTGGATCAGCCACATCTAGCAGAGCGGTTACGGTTGGGACAACCCAGATCAGAGTTTGTGCAGGAAGCGCAGCACCAGGTCTCTCAGGGCTGTACGCAGCGGCTCATTGTGATCACAGATGATGTGTGTCCCGTCCTCCTCCAGCTGTATCAGAACATCCTCCGCCTGCAGGTGTAGAATGTGTCCATCTGCTGTCTCCTCCACCTTCACCTCCATAATGCCGTTCTGTGTGAGACACACACCACAGTAAACTAGTGCACAATAACTCAACAACTGCTAAACAAACCAGCACTAACAAACATCAGGCCTGAGGTCTTCAGTATCTCTAATGAATCCCACCTGCATCATGTTAATCAGGATCATTAGTTACTCAGTTTATCTGATGCCTGATGGCTCTTGTAAAAGCATCAGTGGTTAACAGCTGGCAGGAGATGTGAGTCTGATGGAGGGAATCAGACGCTGATAATGGCTGCGGTCAAACCCACAGACTCTCAGCGGTGCATTTAAACACCACAGCGTCTGTTAAATGATCTCAGAGATGCTGCTGAGGGCTTCAGACAGAACCCAGCTCTGCTTCCTCTCATCTTCACCAAATCACTAACATCAGTCTCTCGTACCTTGTGCAGTAAAGCCAGGAAAGGCTCCAGAGCAACAGAACCTGTGAGCAGAGGTTTGGGGTTCAGAACCTCCGGAGGTTCCTCCATCACTCTCTTCCTCTTCTTACTGGGTGGAACCGGAGGGGGTTTTGGCACCGGCTACAACACACAGATGAGAACTTACTAGAATATTAGATGTTACCCTTAATAAACTTTAAATCACATGAGGCGTGTTCTCACACACCGACCTGCAGGACGTGCTTGTTGTCTTTGGATTGCAGCACTGCAGACACTGTAGCTACAGAAACACCCGCCTTCATCTCTGACGGCACCAGAGACTTTGCAAGCTGCAGAATCACAGACAGAAACATCATCAGATCTTGAGTGAATTCATGTTTTGTTTTAACAGCAGCAGAAATGGACTGATGTTGTTTATGATTCTCTCTGCGAGTGTCCGGCGGTTCTAACCTCCGGCAGCAGGTGGATCCGTTCGTAGCGCCGGCGGAAGGGAAGGCCGAGGACGGAGCAGCGTCTATAGGCCACGGGTGGAGGCTGCAGCTCCAGCATGAGGTCTGTGCGGTGAGGCTGAGCTGGGGGGGGCTGTGAGTACGGCTCAGGACACACCACATGCAGCGGCTGATGAAGAGCAGGAGAACAGCTCACAGACGTCACAAGAATCATATGAGCATGTGATGGTGCAGAAGATCAGATTGTACCTGGATGTCCTTCAAGAGTTTAGACACCTGGTGGAAGTTGAGACGCGTGTCGATGGGACAGTAAACACACTTCATGGCCAGAGGCTGATAAGGAGCCAGAGCGTCCAGGTAGGAGAAATCCGGCTCTGTGGGGGACGGATTACATCCAATCACAGTCAAGATGATTTACATTAACATCAGCCACTCAAACACACCAGCTTCAATTTCCCATCACATTCCCTTTCTTGCAGTTTCCATGGCAACTGCATCTGTACATCGCTCCACATTCTAGTATTGTAGGGAACTTTCAATCATTATAAAATCAATACCAATAATTATTTATCCACATGATGAATGAACACAATCACATGGAAAACAATCATAACATTTCAACATTTCATTGTGAAATACATAAATGAGAGGCAGTTGCCACGGTGATCTGACTGTGATCTCACCTGTGAAGATGATGGTGTTGAGGCTGGATTTTCCCCACAGCTCCATGAAGTGAACCACATCACCGAACCTGAGTGAGGGGTGACCGGTGAACACCACACACGGCTGCCGGAACTCGCTGCTGAAATCTCCATGAATACTGGGGTAATGCTTCAGTTTATTGGTCTGGATCAGCTGCACAACAAACACACAGAAACATCACAGCAGCGTCTCTGGATGTGTGTTTACATTCACCATCCAGCAAGAGCGGAAACACACGTGTTTCTGTGTTTTACCTCAGCGTGAGGAAAAGGAGGTTCTGGCAGATAAACTTTGGACTGTTTGTTCTGACACAACCTTCGGATAAAAAACAAACAATAAATAAAGACCAATATTACAGTACAGTATAATATCCTGTCACTGTTTTATTGTGTATACTGGTCTGCTTTCACACCATTCAGCAAAGATCTGTGAGAACTCCAGAGAGCTGTTAGCCACAGGGGAGATGAAGTAGAAGGGAGTTGTTCCCAGGTTAGCAGAATCCATGAACTGATACAGACACTCCAGAAGATCATAAATCACTCCAGAGGAATAACACGGAACCAGAACATTCCCTCCAGCCCGGATCGTCATCGCTGAGAGAGAGAGAGAGAGAGAGAGAGAGAGTCTACTGAGTTTACTGCCCTGGATGATAAAAACTTATTTATCTGTTTGTGCAACCATTCATTTAATGTTATAAAATCCAGCTCTATAGTTTAACATAAACTATGGTGATCATGTGATCACCGACACATTTTGCGGGTCGGTGGGTCGGTGTGAAGAACTCACCCAGATTACTGCAGAATTCTCCCAGCATGCCGTCTGGGTTGGCGGTGGGGATCTGGGTCAGACCGGTCAGGATCAGAACATCACTGTTCTTCAGAGCACTCTGGTCCATGGGCTGCAGAACACAACATCAGAACACAACATCAGAGCAGAACCTCCTCAGACCAGGTGCTGCAATAGCAGGTGAGGAAAAGATCAGAACCGGCGTCTGGTTCTGCAGTATGAGATCTGATGACATCATCACCTGAGGGTGTGTGGTGAGCAGAGAGGAGCCAGACACATATGACACTTTCTCATAATGAGACTGAATGATCCAGTTTGAGCTGCCCAGACAATATCCTGAACTCAGAGGAGTGACCTGAACTGCCCCAAACAACTCCTGAGAGAGAGAGAGAGCGAGAGAGATCAGACTGAGGCTCAGCAGGCAGTGATAACATCAGACAGGAAAAGGCTGTTAGAAGCTCTCACCACTTTCTGGGAGTATCCCACCAGCTGAACTTTACTGAGGGCAGAATTCACCTCCTGCATGCTGTAACATCTTCTCCAGCTCCAGACGTCCACAGCGTCCTTCAGAGACGCCGGGAGCAGCCTGACAACAAACAAACATCACACCTCTGTGCTCATTGTATCACAAAACAAACAACATACACTGAAGACAACTGCTTCTGCAGCTGTGACGCAGATGCCTAATCCAATATCTGACTACCTTTGTATTTCCTTGTTCTTCCAGCAGGTGGCTGTGTGAGGTTTTGGAACTCTCTCCATGAACGTCACCAACTCCTCCATCAGCAGCCTGAACCAAACACAGGTTACGCTCTGAATGATGTTAGTGCCAGAGAACTGTAATGTTTGGGAGCAGAACACAGGCAGGAAACAGCCGCGGCGTTCAGGAAGCTCACCTGCCGATCTGCAGTGTGGGTTCAGTGGCAAACACACTTCCTGTGAAACCCGTGTGTTCTGTGAGATACGGCAGAGCCATCATGCAGTGATAGTTTGATATCAAGATGACATCAATGGTGGAGAGATCCAACAGCTCTCTCTGAAACCATCACAACAGCTTGTCATTTGTTCATGCATGTATTCATGTGTTCAGTATATTTCATATGGGAATGTGACTTAAGATATTTACTTCAGGGAGACAGAACTCCGGCTGTGAGTCGACAAACACTCGTCCAGAACACTCCTTCAGCTCCTACAACACATTATAATGGAGGAGTCTTGTTTTCTCATTATGCAGATGATCAGATGTCAAACGCTCTCACCTTTTCCAGGTTTAAATCTCCATCTTTGGACACCCATCCTGGAAGCTTGGATAATCTTGGGCTGGAAATGAACGGAACAACACCAAACAAATGTCTCTAATAACTAAAGAACGGGTCTGTAAAGTACATGGGATCTGAAACACGTGTGTTGTGTTTGTGTTGTTATTGTGTTTGTGTTGTGTGTTTGTGTTGTTGTGTTTTTGTGTGTTGTGTTTGGTTGTGTTGTTGTGTGTTGTTGTGTTTGTGTTGTTGTGTTTTTGTGTGTTTGTGATGTGTTGTGTGTTTGTGATGTGTTGTGTGTTTGTGATGTTGTGTTTGTGATGTGTTGTTGTGTGTTGTTGTGTTTGTGTTGTTGTGTTTTTGTGTGTTTGTGATGTGTTGTGTTGTTGTGTGTTGTTGTGTTTGTGTTGTTGTGTTTTTGTGATGTGTTGTGTTTGTGTTGTTGTGTTGTGTGTTTGTGATGTGTTGTGTGTTTGTGATGTTGTGTGTTGTGTTTGTGATGTGTTGTGTTTGTGTTGTGTGTTTGTGTTGTGTTGTGTGTTTGTGATGTTGTGTGTTGTGTTTGTGATGTGTTGTTGTGTGTTGTGTGTTTGTGATGTGTTGTTGTGTGTTTGTGATGTGTTGTTGTGTGTTGTGTGTTTGTGATGTGTTGTTGTGTGTTTGTGATGTGTTGTTGTGTTTTTGTGTGTTTGTGATGTTGTGTGTTTGTGATGTGTTGTTGTGTGTTTGTGATGTTGTGTGTTGTGTTTGTGATGTGTTGTTGTGTGTTGTGTGTTTGTGATGTTGTGTGTTGTGTTTGTGATGTGTTGTTGTGTGTTGTGTCACCTGTGCACCAGCGGCAGCGGCAGGAAATACAGAGCAGCCGTGATGTCCAGTCCGCAGTCCAGCATGATGGTGGTGGATTTAAACTTCAGCACATTACAGGGGAGCGTCGGGTGACCCGACAGACAATACTGCAATACAGTAAACACACGCCCTGAAAACACCGACACACAGCAGCGGTAACATCACAGTAATGCGCTCACGAAAACTACTTTAATACTCACCAGTTTCATGTCTGGTCTGATTCTACCACACGTTATTATTGACGGCGGACAGTCTTTCTTCTAGTGCGCGTCAGTGAGAGTCATTGAGCTCATGACACGCGCCGCCCGCCCTCTAGCGGTCAGGAGCCTCACTGCAGCACAGCCGCCAGCTCACTGAACTCAGACACCTCATGAATGAAATCCCACTCGTGTCGTCATTAATATACCTTTATTCTGCAGAAGATAAAGTACTAAAATAAACACAAGTTTTAAAAAAAGTCATTTTAAACAAAGAAACTGTACAAAAAAAGTTCATATATACTATAGCATAATTACAGAACAGTCTACTGTCCAAACAAGGCACTAAATTCTTAAAGAGGAAATACAGATGATTTAGAACAGAACACAAATCAATATAACGCTTTGATTCAAAAGAGCTTATCTATCATATTCACTGTATCGTGTTTATTTATACAGTTGCTTTTATAAGCCAAGAGATTTTCAGTTATAGACAAATAGGAAAACACACCCTGAATAAATCAATGAAAGCACCCCCTGTAATCCAGCAGAGTTCACAGAAAACAAACTGAGACGAGACACCAGTTTATTCACAGAGTCTGTGTGTCACTTGTCATTTATATTAATACTTGTTTGGCACATTCTTCAGAGATGAAACAAACTGCTTGCCAAATAATCATATTATTTTTTCATTTTGTGGACAGCGTTACAGTCCAGCTACAGTCGACACCTGAAAACACATTTTGCATTTTTATGCACTACAGTAAAAAGAGTTTAAGTGATTATTGTTTCTGCTACAACCTGTTACAGAGATAAAATCATTCTTTTAAAACAGTGTTTCTAGAATAAAGGGGGTGCTGACTGCTCTGAACACACATATAATAGTGTGAAACCATCAAATAAAAGAAGCTTGATTTATTAAGCAAAACTGCGTCCTTTCATAAATATCAGTGGAATATTTGTACACATGAGGACAGAAGGGCTATAAAATCAACCAATCATTCATGAAACATGAGTGAAATTCATTTGCATAAATTTACATAAGAGTGGATTTAGGAACACTTATCGCACCAAGTGATGAATTCATAACAGTTTTGTGAATAATTCACACAAAATGAGTTCGGCTCAGGCTTCATGAACGCGGCCCAGAGGAATCGAGGTCAGACAGAATCTTTCTGTGCTACATTTTGGAATCAAGCTTATGCAAGATGAGAGTTCAGCCTCTCAGAGCTTCAACCGTTAATACTGCCAGATTACACCAGTAAAACACAGGCCTGATGAACAACAATATAACAATCACACATCACTTTCCAATCATATCTGGATCAGAACAGGTTTAGGTCTCGTTTCTGCGCACTAATCTCTGAATACAAACATACAGATTAAATAAATACAAACATAATAAAAACGTATAAAATTAATTCACTTTGGGTAATCCTGGACATTGAGTTTAAATTTAAATCTCTCCCAGGTCATTTAGAGTCCAGGAGACTGTGACTGCACACAATCATGTTTAACACTCTGAAGAGTCACTCATACAATCTGAATTCAATCTCCCCTTTATGCATAAACCAGATTAAAATCAAAGTACAGCAACATCTAACCGGAGGCAACGTGTGCTGGTCAGATTTAATACTTTGAAAATGAAGCCTAGATTTATTTTTTGCATTGTGACTTTTCAAGACAATTAAACATATTACAGCACAAAACCTGTAATACGGTGATTTTACAATGCATGGCAAGCAGAGAGGCAGCGTGAGAAATACTGCAGGGATTTTTCAGTTACAGTATTTACAGTATTTGCTATATGGAGGTTGAGACGGAGTCACAATGCAAAACTGCTTAATCCTTCTAAAAACAATAAAGAGTACAGACAGGTCAGACTGTCAGTACATCTGTAGTGACATACAGTAAGGAGTACAGACAGGTCAGACTGTCAGTACATCTGTAGTGACATACAGTAAGGAGTACAGACAGGTCAGACTGTCAGTACATCTGTAGTGACATACAGTATGGAGTACAGACAGTTATACTGCCACACTGACAGCTTTCAGCACCTCTGTGAGAAACAAGGAAAAGTGTTTACTGGCTGGAACACACAGACAGGAAGCACATGAAACATTATACAAGTTACTGCACTGGAATGAGGTACGAGGTTTGGGTCAGTCTGAGTTTGGCGTGGGTTTGAGGAGGTGATCTTACACATGTCAGTGTGTGTGTGTGTTTGTGTGTGTTTAGTGGTTCAGAAGGAATGTAGAGGTGATATTAGATTCTAAAAGCTTGAGATAAGAGCCTCATTTTGGTCAATGCAATAGCAGAGCTCCGCCCCTTACACACTTTATATTCTTATCAGTCTTCCTCAGTCATCATCCATGGTCTCTGTTTTGATGTCACTGGCCACACCCCCAGGCCGTGATAGGGCGAGGATGCTGTGATTGACAGCGGCCATCTCCACAGCGAGAGAGATGGGGTCCTGATGCTCTGTGGCATTGACAGGCTCCTCCTGCAGGACAGAAGAGACATCAGTGACGCTCCTGACGCGTGACCAGTGTGCTGCTCCTCAGATCATGTACCTGTGTCGGTGAGGTGGGCTCCAGTCTGTAGTAACTGAAGGCTCTGTTCACACCCCTCTTATCATAATAGGAGACGTCACACCCCTGTTATCAATGAGAAGAGTTTAACAAACAAACACATCCGGTGCTGAAGAACATGTTACATGGTCTCTTACATCACACATGATCCTCCAGATTACATCGAACATAAACCGGTGTGTATTTACAGATGTTTGTACAATCTCACCTGTTCGTTGTAGTCGTTCCCATCCACGTCGTCACTGTTTGATTGTCCTCCAGGGCTCTGCACATCTATCCCATGATTCTCCAGGATTGTGGCTTCTTGGAAAAAAGACCCTGTCATGAAACATCTGAAGCTCTTTGAAACCACACCAAGCCCTCAGCTGCCAGTTCACACAAGTAATGTTTGCAGATTCCTGGTTAAGGTGATAAAACACTTCTGTGTGTGTGCAGTGAAAACAGTACCAATATTTGCTCTCCTCTTGATCTCTTTGCGGCGGTTGGCAAACCAGTTGTAGACCTTTAAGGATGTGACTCTTTCCAGATCAGACAGTTTCTTACCTAGAGGAGAAACGTGAAGGTCAGGAGACGAAACAAATGTTCCATTAATCTGTTACTGTTCAGATGTGTGTCAGGATTTGTACCTGGTTTCTGAATGACAGCGTTGCAGGCGTTTGCGATCTCCTCACGTTTGCCTTCATCTGGATACTGATTATCACTGAAGTAACTGAGAAATCACATCACCAAATCTCACAGAACTTACTATAAACCTCCCAAGACTCATTTTCACCTAGTTTATATCTTCAAGACTAGTCATAAGTTTACAGTTACAGTCAGTTACATGAACAGATATTCCATGCCATTTAAATCTGAACATTAAGTCTGATGGCTAGTTGATCAGACAGTCTTAATGAAACATCTTGTGTAGTTACAGTAGAGAAACAGCAGCAGTGAGAAAGAGTTTCAGGAAAACATTTTATCTGTCTCACCCCTCCATGACAGCGAGACACTCTTTCCTCCAGGTGAATCGACTGCCTCTGCGCAGACGGAAGCTGCCAGGGGTGGAGCCCAAAGGGGGAGGAGTTTGACGCCATTCCATCTCATCCAGAGCCACAGGGGCGGGCCGCATGTTCAGTGTGGCACCTGTGGGGATAAACGTTTAAAGATCCTGTAAACAGCATCTATGAAGGTCTCCTGTTGTTCAAAACAAGCATTCAAACACAGGAGTTGTTGGAAAGGTGTTTCACCAGGTGTGGTTTTCTCCAGCTGGTACCAGCGGTAAAAAGCTCGTTTCTTCTGCTCACTCAGATCTGAGCCCTGCTGCAGCAGCCAGTGAGAGATTCTGCTCTGACTGATGCCTGAGAGAGAGAGAACAACTTCATGTCATGTCTGGTGAAGATGGTGTGAGTCTAGAGGAGCAGAGGAGGACGTGTGAGGTCTGACTGACCTGTGACCTGAGCCACCACAGCCTGTGAGATGCGTCGGTTTGCCAGGAAAGCTTTAATTTCGTCCTTCACCAGCATGCTGTCTCTCCTGCACACACCACAGCACAACACAGCTGAGGATTCTCACCACGGATGCAGAGCTACAAACACTGCAACTTTCATTTCACATACATGTCACACATTACAGGGACCTCGTACCAACCACTCCTGCAAGCACAACATGTTTAAAGTGTAACTCCCACAGACCTCATGAGCTCCTCCACCTTGTCGTCTATGTCCAGGTCATCCTCTGACCCCTCCAGGCCGTATGACCTCACGGCCGCCGCGCTGTTGACCGGGTAACGGTTTGGAGACAGCTTCCCGTTGGGTGTTGCCGCCAAAGGGTCCCGTGCGTTCTGCACCATGGCGACCAGAGAGACGGGCGAGGGCAGGACCATGGGTGGAGAAGCGCCGTAACTGTTGCTGGGAGACGGCGACGAGTTCCCGTGGAACTGCGTCTGTGTGGCGGTGGATACGGTGGAGGATGTCGCTGTGGCGACGCTGCTAGGGTTGTTTGAGGTGGTTGCGGTGCTGGAGGTGGTGCCGTTGGTGGTGCTGGAGTCAGACGGGCCGCGGCGGGTGAATTTGTGTCCGTGCTCACGGTCGAGCCGCTCCAGCGTGTCCAGCGCATGCAGAATCTCAGGTTTGGTCATGCCGGTGCGTCGCAATCTCTGCAGCAGGTCAATCTGCTCGATGGTGAAGCGCGGCTCGTCCGTGTACTGAGACATTCTGACAGGAAACACAGCCATGAACACTGACACACAACAATTACAACAATCTAATGCATCAGTTCTTTATCATTATAACCAAACTGCCAGATTTTAATGTCATGCCACAAACTAACCTTTGCACATATATATTAGTTTTCTACTAACCCTAACTTAACAGTCTGCTAATACTGTAGTGAGAGTTAACTGGCAAGTAGTTGCAAATTAACAAGGGTTGAATGACATGTAGTTGTAAAGTTACTTTTAGTTTGCAGCACTTCCAAAGTAAACTATTAAAACAAAGTGCTTCAAATAATTGCATCAACATAACCAGACATGGTAAGAAACAACTACATAAGATTTCATGTTTTAATAAACAACATTTTCAGATGACATAAGTCTCTTCACAGGTTCATGATGCGTTTTTGTGTTTCCATGTTGTTCAGTGAATCATGATGTCTTGTTCATTTTAATTAGTTCCGTATTTGCTACCATAACAACCCATTTATCGCTGGTCAGTTTCCATAGCAACTCATTTGTCTCACCTGTGAGATGTTCAGGTTTCTCCGTCACCTGTGTTTAAACACTACCTGTGACGTCCTGTCTTTAGGCTGTTTACGGAGTTACTGTTATTCATACAGAAAACTGGCTTTACCGTAAATATCTCACATCAAATGGTCATGATTTCAACTGAGTTATAATAATAGCAGAATTTCTTTCATCTGACCTACTTAAAATTCTGTTTATCCAAGACGGCTTTACACCAACAAAGCAGGAGCAATTACAGTCACGGTTGTCAGGGAAACCGTACCGCCCGGATGAAGGCTGTTTTACGTAACCGTGTATGAAGTACGTTCTCCTAACTTCATCTACAGCACATGGGTTTATATTAAACTAATGTTACGCAAACACTAAACCACTCACTCTAGCAGGTTAATAGATAACCAACCAACCAGGTTACACTTTAATTAGGTTGTGACCTACTGTACATTGTGATGAGCTGAATTTGAAACATACATTCACAGAGAAATGATGAAATCTCAGATCAGGTAATAAGCGGCGCTTGTGTCGACAAACACCAGCACTGAGAAAAATCTTCTGAAAGACAAATGCAGCTGGGCAGGAAAGTTAATATCAGACCGGTGACCCGGGGCAGCGTGAGTAACTTAACCATCTCAGCGATGCGTGCTGGTTTATTAGTTTGTGGTAGTCTGTGCTATATTTACACTGGTTAACCGTTAACCCTACACCACTAAACCAAAGCGCTTAACACTGAAAGTCTCTGCATGCAGTAAGATATCAGATGATTTTATTAACCTGCGCTGCCGCTTTTGTAAGAATCCATCACTGTAACACAAATATAACCTGACACAACCGTGCAGCTGAGGTCAGTGAGAACAGCGGCTGTTAAACTCTTCTGATGTGAAGAACACAGTCTCAGAAATGACTGTGCCGTTTCTGGCATCGCTTAACATGCGCTGGGGGTTTCATCACAAGCCCTGCTGCATCTCTGCCTGCGTGCCGCTCGTAAACGCATGAAAGCAACAATACTGCAGCCGCTCACTGCAGGACTGAGAGCACAGCTGCAGAGGTGCAGTCGCTGCACCATGCATCAGCTGATATTACAAGTCACATGAATGAGCTGTTATTCATATTTAATGTGATAGTTTTCACACTTTTGTTGTAACAGCTGCTGCTGAATGTATCTACTGACAATCACAGATGGATCAAATGGTCATAAACATGACAAATGTGTATTAAAACTGAAGAGTAGGATTTCATATTATATGATCAATACACAACTGCAAAACAAACACTGCTATTACATTTATTTTTAAACAATATTTACAGTTGTACAGTCTCTGAATAAAGTGTGAATTTACCTAAAGCCAGTAATATCAAAAACACAGCATCAAAACTTCATGTAAGTTTAAAATCAAGACCTTCAATAAAGAAACAGTCAGTGTGTATGAGCACAGAAAGCGCATAAACTCCAGCTGTGAACGGAAACTCATGTGCTGCACCAAACTGATGAAGAATGAACTACTGACACGTCCAGGTTGTTTCACCTGTGAACTCCTGCCAGCCACGCCTGACCTCCATCTAAACTCACACGACGCTAAACTGTGCAGATGCTCTGAAATATCACCTATAAAACACATGCATACGATAATAAAACATGGTTTAACACAAGAGAAGTTGATTTGTCCTGACCTTTAAACAGACACCAGACGAGTTTAAATCACCGCACACATCATCCCTGAAGCTTTATTTGCGCGATCACTTCATTAACAATTATTACAAACATATATTCATGCATTAGCAGAAACACGAGTTCAGCACTTTAGCACAATAACTAAGCAAAATAACCCAACTGTTTAAACTCCAGGAACCTGAAGACTTTATGCATTTACTGAGATGCACGTCGATTAAATGCAGATTCACAAGCGCGTTGTTGTTACGAACATAAACAAGAATGAAGTGAATTATGCAGGCGGCTAGTTAGCTTAGCACGAGCTGAATGAAGCCGATCACGCGTCATACCTGCGGTGAGGGAAACACGCCGGATTTAAACACATTTAAATCTCTCCTGCGATGAAGATGATGGTTGTGTGATGTGGTGAGGAAGACTCGCCCTGACTGACGGACGGTCTTTGTCTGACTGACAGCAGCCCCGCTGACGTCACACCGCACGCCTCACTGCCTCGTGGGTAATGTAGTTCGTCACCGTGCGCGGTCACGCGTGGTGCTGCGTTTGTTTTTAAAAGCAATACAACTATCTGACTGTAAAGACAATGTCTCTGAGACAGACTGGACACGGATGATTGACAGGAAACTCGTGTTTGTCAGGATATATCTGCGTATTTACTGACAGGTAACAGAAACACTTCACGCTGCCAAACTATCTCTGCACTGAACACGGGAGACTGAATATCACATCAAATATCACATGTTTAGAAACACTAACTGTGCTAGTAAATCACCAAGTGTTACAATAAATCACACTGTGTTATATAACGAAGAAATAACAAACCCTGCAGCACTTCTTTCTTTGTGATGTTTATTTGTCAGCAGATAGTCATGATTCAGAATCAGCTGGATAGACACTGAACACAGTTTCATTAACACACATCCATCTTCATATATGTAACTTGTTATTGTATGCAGGACTGCTGCCCACAGTCTCAGAGTTCTGATATAAACACACCAGCCCTCATGTTTCTGTCTGTTTCTCAACACTAGTTTACTCTCTTTAATCTAGTTATGACAGTCTTTAGCTCATTTCACATAAAATGTTGTTCAGTCTGTCAGAATGTCTCTCTCTCTCTCTCTCTCTCTCTCTCTCTCTGTCTCTCTCTGTCTCTCTCTCTGTCTCTCTCTGTCTCTCTCTCTCTGTCTGTCTCTCTCTGTCTCTCTCTCTCTCAGACTTGAATGCAGGACAACACAGTTCTGACAGAGGAGAAAGAAAGTTTCTTTGCGATGGTTTATTTCAGGAACCTTCTGTCTCCGGCGGTGGACATGTCTTATGTTGACGACACGTTTTTAAAAACTTCACAGACTTTGAAACCGAGTTTTCTTCTTTGAACTGATCCCTAAATCTTGGGACTGCTTGAAAAGGTATGTCTTATTATTACAGTTTATGGCACGATTTTCATAAACTCCATTCACAAAACTGACCTGCTGTATACCAGCAAGTTCATGATGTTTAAAGATGGCTATATTCATACATATATACTAACATATTTTAGCATGTTGCCAGGCTGTTGCTATACATTTGTTTTCTGTTGTTTTAGCCTGTTGCCATGTGGTTGCTAGGGTATATTGGGTGATCTCTGGGTGAAGATGATTGTTAAGAAGTTTGTTAGTAATTTTGCAGGGATAGAACAAACCTCATGACATCAGTGATCTAATTCTGCACAGTCATGTGAGAGAACAACAACTCTGTCTGTCCTTATCACCGTCATGACAACAAAACATGTTTACCTAGCTTCATTTTGTGTGTAGTTTATTTTTAGCTGCAAACCACATACGACCTCCATGTTAATGTCACGGTATCACATAGTTACTAGAAAATACCAAGAGTATTATCATGTTCTTTAAACGAACGTTGTAAATATAATGTTATGTGAATATGGTAACCATGGGATATAGGAAAATACGTTGTACCATGCAGTACCCTCATATTCCATACAACAGTTTCACTACAGTACTTCTGTAAAGAAAATCATTTTGATATTTGTTTTATTTATAAATGTTTCATGCCGTGTAAAGATGTTCACCTGCTTCAGCAGAAACGCTGCCTTCAGTCTCTATGAACAACAGCCATGGGCTGTAGAGATGACATGATATTATTACAGCCAAAACAACTGTGGTGAGGTCAAATTGTGCTGCA
>JBAJNP010009240.1:0-18517 GCA_036877545.1 Yasuhikotakia modesta
TCGTTTGTTGGTGCCTTTGTTTTCTAGCCGTGCTCGTGTGATACGTCCTCACAGCTTCTCTGAGGTCAAATTCAGCTCAACCACATTTCAAAACGGACACCACGGCTAGGAGAGCAGCGTCAGGGTTAAACCTCTGGAATAGCTACGCTAATGTTCTGTTTAATTTAGCATACAAATAAAAAAGCAACTAATAGGGACACCTGTTTGTCTTTCTAATCCAGGAATCAATAGCATTGATAAAACCAGTTGCTCTAGATCAATTGCAATTATTTTTAAGATAAACCACACAGATGGAGAAATAATCACAACATCAGGGTGGATAAATGGTAGAAGACAAAAACCTTCATATGGACAGATGAAACTGTGCTTATTTGTTTAAAAAATGTGCCACAAGAGACACATAAGCCATTATACTTAATAACATGACAGAGAAAAAAAAATTTTTGTTTTTTTTCTCTGTGACTTTATGTGGCATATTGTGAGGTTTAAGTAAACCAGTTGTTGCTGTAGGTGACAACTGATCGCATACAAGATGGCCAACACAAAATGTTACACAGTCGCTGTGTATGCCAGTAACTATTAAAAACCAAATATATAAGTGCACCATCCATCTGAGATGCAGTCACTTCCCTAAATAAAAGATGACTTTATAATATAGGAAGTTGGCTGCCCTTAACATAACTCCTCTTACCAAACTGACTTCAGAAGAGAATGGAAAATCTGTCCACATCAGCCAATATACTAGAAAGTATTTTTTCTGTTTTTTGTTTCTTTTTGGTACCCAAGAGCCTGGGCAGGGCTAATTTACATTTTTGCATTTGTCAAGTCGACAGTGGTTAACATTTCAAGAAATTGCAGACAGTCCAAATGTGCCCTTAGCACAGAGAAGTGACAAACTACAGTGCAAGACAGCTGCTGTCCTTATGATATATGCAAATCTTCTAATGGAGCGGAAAAACACAGAAGTCCTATTTACTGTCCCCTGTGGGTACATGAGAAAAGTTTAAAGAATTTCACAACTGAGAGCTACTATAGTCTCTTGCCCCGAGGACCAAATTTATGATGCATGCACATATAATATGGGCTTGTGTTATACAAAGCGGCTTTTGCTGTCTGGTCAGCGTTTAAATGTATCTGCTAAATTCACATTCTCTAACAGTTTTAAAGGTTAACACCAAAAATAGAACCAAAATAGGGCAAATGTGTATCATTTCAAACTAAATGTTTATTTCTGTACCAACATACATGCATGTTAAATTTCAATTACAGAAATTATGACTTGGAAATAGAATTATTAAGGCTGTTTAAATAATTAGTCTTAACTCCTCATTGCATTTGTTTACTTTTTAACAGAAGAAATAAAGAATGTACATTTCCTTTATTTCTACAGAAGACACTTGTAGTGGAATGTATACATAAATACGCCAGAAAGAGGTAGATTTCTGCTTCAGTGCTTTACATGTCTTGTGTTGTTGGCGTACATATAGTATTACAGAAAATGTTGGCAAACACTCCTATAGACTGTGATACTCTATAGTAAAAATCTATATCAAGAGGAAAGACGTGGTTCTATAATTAGGCTGATATTTGTCTCTGAGAGCCGTTTCAGGGCTATGGAGTTCCTTGTTTGCCTGCCTTACAGACTAGAGGACTGGGATGGACTTAAAGGGAAAGGCAGACCCTAAATCCTCTTATCCCAACATCAAGTATGTAACAGATCAGGTGTAGCATTTACTATAGTGTTAAAAGTCACATACATGCACATGACCTTGGCTCAACATATGACACACATATGCAGTCTCTTCTGCTTGTAAGTATTGAAAAAGTTTAGAAGGTGAAGAGGAGTCTTCTAAAGTGTGTGTCATTAAAGGTGGGTTATACTGATGATGGATAAGCCCTTACTCATCAGGTAAGTAATGTTTAGTGGGCATTCCTGGAAGACCTTTACAGAGTATGCCTTCATTATTTTATATTATTTCAAAGCAGTAATCATTAATCTTTATATTAGTCATACACAACACACAACACACACACACACACACGCAGGCAGGTAGGCAGGCGGACAGGCAGGCAGGCATAGACAGATGGATAGATTAGATAGATGGATAGATATGATGGGAAGGTTTCTTTGCTAGAAATACAAGAGAGAAATCAGTAGAAAAAAGCACAGAAGACTAAGCAGCTTTACCATAAACTCTTCTGAGTGGATGGCACTTTTAAAGTCTATAAGCATTGGCAGAACACCAGAATTGTCATTAAAAAAATTGCCTGAAACTGACTGTATAGCAGAATCTAGCCCTTAAAATGGAGAGGAAACACGTAAGTTTACAGCTATCCCTCTTAAACTGATTTGTGAAGGTTAGAAAAAAAGCTGGAATTTACCAACGAGCATCACACATGCTGAATGAGTACCACCAGTATACAGCACTATATATATGTACTATATAATATAACACTTATAAAACTACACACTTATAAAACAACATACTTCTATAACGCTAAATAAGAGTTATAAGTGAAGCTGAAAGAAGCTATGCATTACATTTTCACAGCCTAAAACTCTATTTTAACAATATTTGAAAGAAACAAAATAAAAACACAGATAAATTAAACTCATATAAAACTCATATGGTGTTATTTGCTCGTGTAGCACAAAAAATGTTTTAGAAAATCTTCACACAGCAAACATAGAACATTCCCCTAACGTTGTTTATTTTTCATAAAACAAATACTAACAATCTTGGAACATTCTTATTAGGTCTTATTACATTCTTATATGTGTGTGTATTCTTTCTTATTCTTATTAGGTCTAATTCTGTGGCAACCATAAAATAACTACTAGCATTCCCAAAATGTTCTGGGAACCAAACGTTCTTAGCTGAGAGCCCATAGAGGCATCATTGTTTGGAAAAGAGGGACATTAAGATTCATCACTTTTTGTACAGTATGAAAATATGTTGAATTATGTTTAAGTTAATTACAGACGTCTTAACTGTTCCTTTAAGAATGTGGCACATATAAAAAATGATTTGCATATTGCATATAACTTCTGAACTGAACATTTGGTTCAACAATGTTACAGTATGTCTCTAACACAGTGACATCACTAGTTTGAACTATCCCGAAACGTAGCGTGGCTCCGGTTCATATTAACACAGCGCGCAGTGCGATCGATGCTTCGTGCTTATGAGACGAACTGCGTATGACGCATACAGGTTGACAACTCAGTTTCAGGATTTTCTCCCCACACGCTGAAGTCTGACGTCCACCTCTCCTCATAACGGTACACCAAGCCTTGTAAGTCACTGAAATAAATCACGATGGGCACCCGAGCCGCTAACACGACTTCGCCTTTGCGCATGATACTGCGGTTCCGACGCCACTTCACACTCCAACTCACCTTGAAACGCGGACCTCTCGGTTTTACGTCGAGAGCGACGGGGAGGCGACCAATCCCCGCCCCGAGGCCGCCCCCACCGACCAATGGAATTCGAGCGGGGGCGGAGCCAACAGCTAAATTGTCATGCTAGGTTTCACGCTGGCATTGCTATCAAGCCGCGTCTGGCTGCCTGGCGCTGGTGCAGGTGCTCTATTTCATCGAGAGAGGATGCGAAAGGAAAGAAGGGGAGGGAAAGAATGAAGGGAAACGTCGGAGAAAAGTATGCGGGACATGCATAAAAGGGTTTCAGCAGCTGACAGCGCGTCTAACGTCCAGGGGCTCGGCTGAGAATGGTTATTTGAAAGGGGCACTTTGAGATATGATGAGGTTTCTCTCTGGTTGGCAATAGTACTATGATTTGGTATGTGGCCACTTTGATAGCAAGTGTATTCAGCACCCGAGGAACGGCTGCTCAAGGTGAGTTGAAGTGCAATTTATCACATGCGACCCTAAGTTTGTTTGGCAATTGAATTTGATTTACTCTGTATTTTTGTCACTGTTAAGGTCATTTTGATTCTTTCCCCTAAAAATATTCAAGTCTTGAGGTCGTGTTAAAAATTGTTAACAATATTGTTAAGTTATAAATATAGTATTTTCTAGTATTTATATTTTATACATTTGAATTGTATTTAGGTTTCTGAGGACATAATTGTGTCGAATTGCTTTGTCATTGGTTAATGACATTTCTGTTAAAGTGTGTGTGTGTGTGAGTGTGTGTGTGTGAGTGTGTGTGTGTGAGCTTGGCTTATACAACTGGAGTGTTTGAGCTGTTGCTCGTTTTTGCTGTTAGTGTCTGTCCCACTGTAGGCATGTATGTCTCATGTTAAGTGTAATCCATCAAACTATCACAGCTCTGATAGTTTACCATCCATTCATAGATCAGGTGAAACTCTTAAGACAGAAGCTTACTTGCCCGTCTAAAGGTGCTTTCAGTGGAGATACGTACAGCTGTCTTTGTGCTTGGTAGTGTCTCCATCTTTTAGTGCTGCACGTGTTTTAATTGCTTTGCTTTATTGTATGAATCTGAATGTTATGAATCTAACATCCCTTAGATTTAGGCTTGAACATTTTAAACGTGAGGCTCTTTAAAAGACTTCATATACTTGTAATTCAAGATGTGTTAAGTGACATCTGAATTGCCTTAACACTGTTTTACATAACAGAAGACCATAAAAGTACCGTCGTTCTTTGAATTGTTAGGTTTGTGGACTCACATAGCCTTGCAATTCCCAACATGTCCACCAGAGGGCTGTTGTTAACTAACGCAGAGCATCTAATCTTGGGTCACGTTTAAAATTCACCACCTGGAACTGTTCCCGCATGTACATGTAAATAATTAAACACATCCCATGTCAAAGTGGAATCACACCTGGCTTGATAGGAATTTGTCCATGTAGGAATTTTCTCCCTTATTTTTTATGTATGGAAAGCCTGAGATGATCATTTCACCTTGACTGAGCTTGAGTTTATTCTTAGGGACAGTGAGAAGTCTTTTACCTCACCGTTCTGACTGTGCACTTTCCTACATATGCTCAGTGTCTCCCTCCTGTGTGTCAGAGCCACGCTGCACTATCCCAGCCCCACTGCATCTCTCCCTGCCCTCACCCCCCATCTCACGCTGTCAGCTGGCAAACCGGCCGCTATCACCAGCTACAAACCTGGCCAGGTGCCACATCTCTGCTCTGTCTAAACAGAGGACTCTGAGGCAGCAGACTGCCTCTTCAGAGAGCCACAAGCTGATGCGTAGCTCCGGGTAGACCCTCAAGGCTCCATGCTAGCCGACAAGGCTGAACTCTCTGAGACCTCCAGCAGTCCACCTGGGTGTCAGGCCATCTTCCAAGCTGATATGAGCAACAGCTGTCCTTTATGAATTTATTTAGCCAAATTTGCATGTCTGGTCTTTTGTCATTTTGGCAGGGACTCAAATTGATCTAATCTTGCTGCTCGGTTGTAGAAAGGGATTTTCTACAGAAACTAGTAGGACACACAGGATTGTGGGATTTATTTTACCCAGCTGACAATTTTAGGTTGTAAGAATGTTTCTGCAACATTTCTATGAAGTTACAAAGATGCTAAAACCACTGTTTTGATTACTTTTAGGGTAGTGTTCAAAACACCCCGCTTTAGACGTGGCTTGGTTATAAGAACATTCATTAAGCATTTTTTAGTTCTTTAACAACTTGAACATTGTTGATACAAAATGTTAGAAACATGTTCTAGTAATATTATGGCAAGAACATTTATTGGTAACTTTGGGAGGACCTTTATTTGAGAGAAAATATTAGCCAACATTCTGTAAACGTTCTGTGTTAGATTGGTAGGCAGGATGGATACATTTATTGTGCACTTAAAAGCTGACAGAGGAGTCTAGGTAGACAGGAAGTCTTGGCAGACGCGCACTGTAACCTTTCTATCTCCCTATACTGCCTGCAAGGGCAACATGGCCAGGCTGTGATTTTGAGTTGATGTGGCTGTATGTGAAATGATGCTGATCTGTTTTAGCAGTTAGCACCTGCTAGCGGACTAGATGCTACTGGGTTCTCACTGCTAGGGCATTACAGGCACGGCTATCTGAACACCGCTCTAGCTTGAGAGCTTTCTACACAAGTCTTTGAAGGCCTGTTAGAAAAGGAACTGGTGAAGAATCTGACAGCTGCTCTTTTTTTTAAGCAGTGTTGGATAACGTTGTTTTTTCCAAGTCATCTCTTTTCTTTTATACTCTGGTTTGATCCTCATGTAGTCGACTGAGAAGTGCGTAGGCATCTTCCCTGTGGAAAAATTAAAGTTGTTTATGTAGCAAACAAGCGGCCTGGCATCACATCTTGCCAGTTTCCAACCACAAGTCACACCAGTTGTCACTTTCAGTAGTCATTTATGTCTCATTGTACTGCAGATTGCAATGAAAGAGGCCCCAGATTATCATATTGCATCTCATTGGCTCCCTTGACCAATACTTTTAATGTCTTGTAATTATGATTTATAATGTCAGCTATAATCCAGCCAAATCCATGGCAGGCGTTCCAATCAAACAATGGGAAGCAGCTGACTCGCACTGATTGTGTGGTAGGGTGCAGAGTGCTAACCACAGAGGGCACAGCTGAGGCAGCTAATTTCCAAATGTGTTTTGTTGGCTTCAATGATTCTTGGTGAGGGGAGTTGGTTTGGATTATACAGAGCAAATGGGAATTTACAACTGTTACAACACGCATATCTTGAAGTTAGATCAAGACACAGTAACCAAATTCGAAACCCGAGTCACCCACTGCCAGGCCATGCTGCCAACATATTTTCAATCATTCACTGTGGTTACATTTCACTATTTACATGCTATTGATTGGGATAGTGCAAAAGTTGCTAATTCATAATGTTTTGTCATATTTCAAATACATTACAAACTGTGGACAAGCTAGAAAAACACCTGGCACAAACTCATTCGGGACATCTTGTTCAATTTTCAACTGTAAAAGCTGTTCAACTTTCCCAGTGCTGTAGAATCTGATGTAAGCGTCTTATCTGTGTCTGTGCCTGGATTCCATTTCTACTTTCTCAGCGTTTCAAAGGCTGTTTCCTGTCTATGATACTCTCGATTTCAAACACTCTAACTTTAGTCTGCCACCACAGTCATTTTAAAAGGCTGTGCAGGAAAATTTGTGTCATTCAGACATTTGTGGATTTTAGTATTGGATGTTTCTAACTTCCACAGACTCCGTTTGTCTAGTTATGGTGTTTTGATGAAGTCCAGTGCCTGAGTACCCAAGACTTAAATTTTTCACAAGAATAATGGCAGAAATCATTTTTGTATCCTTACTATTCTTAAAGTTTGCCTGTACATCACTGATTTAATGATTTTCTCATTGCTCCGCCTTCATGATAACTAACACGCTATAGTTTGTGATCAGTTCATGACATCAAGTACAGTGAGAACAATATGAGATCAGACAGCTCCATATGTTTTGGGATTGCTCTCACTGTACTATTGATGTCATATGCTGATTGGTCTGTGCAGCACCGCTTCAAGTTGAACACTTATTGCTTATTGGCTACGAGAGTGTTATGGTGTTGTGGGGATCGCCCTGATCCATTTTGTCTTGTCTGTGCATTGAAAAAAACATTGTAAATAGGAGAAACATTGTAAATGGGGGAAAAATACAAGTAGCAAATACTCTCAAAATTGCTTGTTTGAATGTTGGTTTAAATGTTTAACATTTCCCAGAAATAACTTACTGTACCTTTAATTGTAATGATGCCCGTAAGCCTGTTTTGTCTGGTCTTCTGAATAGAATCAGTCACTGCTGACATACAGTTGAAATGCTGTGAACCGTAAGTGCCCTGGCATCAGTTTTTCACCAAAGGCTGTGGCCGTGTTATGATTGATGTGTATAGGAAGTAACAGGCCACCGCTGGCCCAGGGCAAGTGGCTTGTTCTATAAAAGTCACTAACCCTTATATGTCAATCAGCTGGTATTTGGGCCAGCATTGACTCATGTCCCCCTTCCCCCAAATGTAGCCACCCTTACAGATCCAAGCAAGACAATATTAGTGGATGATGTTCCATATATAGGTACCTTCAAAGGAGCTCTGTGGAATTTGGTTAATTATGCATGACTTTGCTCTGGTGTTTGAGTTACGTTAGTTTGTTTCTAATTCAGGCTCATCAGGATATAAAAAACACGCCTTTCTTTGTTTGATAATTGCTCAAGTGGGAAAGCATAGCGCTTGCAACATCAAGGTCATAGGTTCAACTCCCATGGAGCACACATACTGATAGAAGATATAGAGAAATGGACTAAAAGTCTTTTGAGTGTGTAATTGTAAATACAATGTCCACACAAATAGAAGTAACTACATTTATAAAGGTGTTAAGGTTAGTTAAGGCAAGTGTCTGCCAAGTACATGCAAATGTGACATGGATGTTAGTCTGCGTTTACCTCATTTGAATGCAGAAAATTCGCTCTATTTTATTTAGTCTTTCTCTCGCTTGACTAGAACAGCATTGCTAGCCATAAGCAGTGGGGTAGCACGCTAGGTAGATAAAGCATAGCTTTTATGTATCTTCCACACCAGGAATGGAGGTGCTGGCGTTTGTCCATGTACTTTACTGTGTTAAGTCGGCGAAAAGAATCCCTCAGTTTAACGTCTGGTTTTGGCAATCCGGAACTCGCTGAGCAAAAGTGTTTGATCTTTAAAGAATTGAGAGCATGGACCTATCGATCAGTACACTCTTTCTGCACTTGTTTTCCTTTGCATGTGTGACTTGGATGCAGCCTACAGTGCACCAAAAGGATGTCACTCATCTCAGAGAGTTGTTGCATGCAGAGAACATGAACTGCTAGAAAGCTAACCATCCACCAACATGTTAATTTTGAAAATGTTTGGTTTTGAACACTTCTGGTTTAATGAAGTTCACATGTATCTTCTCAGATTGGAGTAAAAGAATGGTGAGCAAAGACCCATATGTGCCAGTCACCTGTTGGTGAGAGTGCTGAGTCCGCTGACTCATGGAACTGTAATGCTACGTGGGGTGTGTTTTCTGACTCAGCGTGGGGCGGTGGGGGAGGAATCATGCAGCACGTGGTGAGAAAAAGAATGTCTGTTGGTTTTGTGACTCAGTATGTAATAGTTTGAGTATTAGGTTGGCAGCAGTGTACATAAAGGTGAATTTAGGCTAAGTGGACTATGGAAGCATATTAGGGTTAGTTTTTCAAGGTTATCTGGCAATCCAGATAACCTGTAGATAATACAACCGTGATTAACATGTTTGGCTGTATCATTAATCTTACTACAGCTCATTCCATATATAGTTATATGTTATAACAAATTACCTTTTTTATTAATTCCTTAGTAAAATAAATGCATTCTTATTCAAGTCAGGGTTTTCCTCAGACTGTCAATTTTATGCCATAAAATACGAGTGTACTTCCCACAGTTTCCATCCCACTCTACACACACTTAAAAACATTATGTGTCAAATTGCATGGCCATCACCAAACAGTCACTGATGTAACACCGTGGTATTGCTGTTTAAAGTCTAAGTTAGAGGATGGTGGGAGAGCTCCAGTATGCAAACGCTGCCAGACTTCTGTCTTTATCTCAGACCTGCTGGGACAGATACATGTGAGGTGCTGAGGTTTTATCATCAGCAGTGAGAAATCTGTCATCATCAGTAAGAGAAAGAGAGACAGATTTCAGTTGGTCTCCATTGGATCTCCATTTCTCTGCAAAACTGTTACACAGGACACAGGTGACACATTTTGTTGCTGTTTCTCAAGTTGAAAAGTTGAAATATGTTTCATATTTTAGTGGCTTAAAGTGAAACATCAAATTCTCCTTCTTCTAGGAAACAAAAACTTCTCCTAAACTTCAGATGGTAAATTTTACACTGAGATAAAAGATCATTTTTGTTTCATTTCAGTGGACATATTCTTTGCCTTTGATTTAAATCCCATCACTGGCATCAGGGTCAGGGTCAGGCTATCATTTATACAGTGAATCATTTTAAAACCTGTGTGTATGTGTGACCTCGCTGAAACACGTGGGCCTGGCGGGTTGCCAGACAGCATTCTGATTGCCTCGCTCCTCTCTCCCCGCCCCCTTGACTAGACCACTTCCCCTTGCGTGTCATCTTTCAGCTGCCCATTGATGCAGCGCACCCGACTTCCTCTCGCCCGGCTCCACCACAGCCATTAAACATTCATGCTCTGGCTATGAGATACTTCTGTACTCTATCTCCAACTCCCTGCCCAGGAAACACTCTTTTCTCACTGTCACCATGCCTCTCTCTCTCTCCCTTTCTCTCTCCATCCTTTAATCGCCACATCAAGGCCCGGTCTCATTTGTCCTCCCCTCCGCCACCATCTTTCAGAAGGCAATCAATTCAGAGTGATCTCTATCTGTGGACTCATCTCTCTCAATCTGTCTGGCTGTGCTATAGATCTGTTAAAATTAGATTCATCATTTGCAAATCCACACATTCGCTCAGTAGAAGCAGAGAAGGTGTGTGTGGGTCTTTTTTACTGGACTGTTTTAGAACCGTCAGCTAAACGGAAAGCTCAGTTCTGGTATTTTGTTGTTATTAAAACTTCTCCTAACTGTGAGCAGGATGCTGACTGTAACATGCTGAAGGTTAGCTCTGATGGATCGGGCCTTCCTCTGCCTTCTCCTCTTCCTGTTCGTCGTGGCATGGCGCCCATCTTCGATTAACTTTCCCCTTCAAATCCAATCTATTCATCCTCCCACTCCAATCATATCTGCCCTGTGTCTCACTCCTCTGACTCAGAGGTCAGCAGGGCCATAAATACGGTTTAGCCTGGGTATCCTGGGCTGGATAACTGGCAGATGTTGAGAGCTTAGTGTGTTGACCTGTCGTCGGTAGACCACAATGCTGTAATTAATCCTGCAAATAATTTGACTTCCCCAGCATGCAATCTGCACACTATTTCATTCAGCCACTATTCACTGTTCAGCCACTGTTTGTCTGTACAAACAGAAAGTAAAAATGCTACACAATGTCACACTAACATTTGATGTTTGATCCTTAACACATGCTCTGTACAGTACAGTGGGTGATTGGACCAATAAGATTTAACAGTGGGCGGAGCTACTTGACACAGTGTCCTGTTGCTTGTCACATTTCATGATCATGGTAAGATTTACATGAAAAAGTATGTAGAGAAGAGTTTGAAAAAGCCACGTTAATGAAATTGTTTGTTTTCACGACATGGAAGGCAACTTTTTATACAATTTATCTATATACAGTGTGAGAAAAACTCTGTCTGAGGCCACACTGTGAGAGAACTGTTGTCAAAACACTCGCTGTGCCATCTTGCCATGTGCAAATTCACAAAGTCTAATCTCCTGACAGATTGACACCAAGTCATCTTTTAGCACCCATATTGAGGAGCTGAGAGGGACATGTGTTCTCTGTGTGTTTAATTTTTTTGGGGATTGGCACAGACACATTGCTGCATTGCACACGGCAGATAAACTCTCACAATGAGTCAGGTCTCACAGGCCAAACAAGAGCCAGCCTAGATTCACACACACAAGTAACCACACAAAGTGTGTAGAACAATCCAAATGGAGAGGTATTTCCATGGCATTGTCATTGTTTTGTAGTAGTATGTATTGTACAGTACTATGGTTGTGACATTCTTGGATATAATCTTGAAACAATATGTTATGTAAATTTCATGTTACTCAATAGGAAGAAATAGGACAAGTGAGACTCTTTACTGACTCACTTGTGTCTCCAGGTCACCAACAGCATTAAATGGGAAAACATATGAGATGTTTAACTACAATCTCAGCTTCTCACATATTTCTTCCAGATCCTGGTGGCTTTAGGTTCCTTCTAGAGTTGCAGCAGAGATTTCAGCAGTACTCTGCTTTAGGAAGATGCTTGTTTATGCAAGATTTTAATATTAACTTAAACATTTTAATTCCTCCAAGACCAGATTGTCTGAGGTATGCTATACACCTTCATTGCATATTCACCATTTTCTCATTTATATCTAGTTTTAGTTTTCTAGTCTAGTTTAGTTACCTCCAAGCAATTTTGGGAGAAACCTGAGAGAAAACCGAGAACTTAACTATCTCACCTGAGCAATGACAGAGCAAACACAGCAGCAACAATATTTTCCTCTGCGTTCATGAATATGGTAATCGTTCGGTTCCATGGTACAGTGTTTATCAAAATACCATCTGATTTTATCTCTTATTGTACCCATACCCTTACATTACCATGCTAACGCGCAATAATTTTTGTGAGGCCTGTGCCAGTGTGTGTGTGTTTGCAGGTGTGATGAAGAAACATCTCACCCAAACACTTAAACATAGAAGCAATTCATCTGAACCTCTTTTTTCCTTCTCAGGAGAACTTTAGACCGTGTCTAGCAAGATTTATTCTCAGTTTGAAAGTGCAAAAGCACATCAAGTTCAAAAGAAAGAAGCCGTTTCCACTGCGCTACCAGATACTCGCCGCGTTAAGTGCCTCTCCTGGATGCTTGTAGTCCTTCTTTCCAACAAGGCGAAGGCAAAGCGACAGCAATTTTCCCAGAAAGCAGCGTTGTAGTCTGCCCGGCCAGTTGCTATCGGAAATTAAACTAGCTTGCTAGATCATTTTCCTGTTGTTCTGTCTTCCTGAGAGCAGGGGAATGAGACCCTGCATGCGAAATGCATACAAGGTGTACAGAGTTAAGGGGAGGTAAACAGAAAATAGTTGGCAGATAGAAATGGAGAGATACATTAACTTAGAATCCAATGGCTGCTTATATAAGGTTAGCCAGTGCCGAAAACTTTGGGTGTCTTCTGCAGTTGTGTATGTTTGGGTATGTTTGAACACGGCTAATTTGATTGGATTTATTGAATGCCTGCATTTAAAAGGTTTTTTGAACATGTTCTATTTTGAATAGGTATTGTTGTAATCAGCATTTTCTAATCCAAATCCACACTTAAGCCCATAAATTTGACAGTACAGAAATTGTCTTGATAAAACATGGATTTGGATTAGCATTGGATTAAATCCTGAGAATTGTTCAAAATAAGATACGTTAGCATGTGGAGGTTTAGGGGGACAATAGGTTTGTAATCATCAAACGGTAAGGACCGTTTTCCCGCTTTTCTTCCCTCAATGTACACCATTGAGAAAACCATCTTCTGATTTCAGTGCCTCATTATGAAATCCACTGAAATATCATGCGAATCCGATACATTGTGGCATTATGAAATCAAAGTGTCCCCACGGGACATTTTATCTCACAATTTCTGTCTTTCTCCAGACTCCTTTGTGATTTCATACAAAAGGGCACCCAAGTACAATCCATTACACTTTGGGGCTATTATTCCACCATGACAGTGTTTCACTTCCACCCAGTTTAGAGCCGCTTTCTAGTTGTGTCTTTACATTTTCTACCTTAAATGCTGTGTGTACATTTGGCCGTAGCAAACAATGCAGTATTTTATCTGCATTGTATCTGGACCACGGCCCATGTTCATATTTTATGTTCATATTTCTGTGTAGTATTTCCAAATTTGTATATTCTGTTTTTTTCACCCCATTGGACGTTGCACAAGTAAATTTTTAAATGTAGTAGTTAGATTAATAGTTTAGCATTAAGATTTAGTATGTTTGTTCAATCATCAAAAAAAAAGATTTGAAGTGTTGAAAAAGTTGCTTTTGTGAGGTTTAATATCCTCATACTTTGAAATATTGACTTTTTTCTTGAGGAAGTGATGCCAGACAGCTGCAGATTAATCAGAGATTCTCCAGACAGGGAAAGTTGCAGAGTAAGTGCATCGAACGCAGTCAACGTTTCACCAACAATACAGGATTAGCAGCTGCCGTCTGCCTTAGATGACAGGCTATGATCACAATCTCATTTATTAGCACATGCCCACCGTTGTCAGATTTGTCTGCGCGGGTGGTTATCAGAATACTAACAAGAACTGTTTGTTTAATGATGAGTAAAGGTCTAGTCTCTGTTGGGGTCAGTCAGGGTAAGGCAGTATTTAGTGTTTTTTATACTGCAATAAGCTTTCTTAACATTTTGAGTGTAGCTCATGGTAGAGATAACTAAAACTTTTATAAAACTTGGAAATTTCCCAAAGGTCTTCAGTGGAAGTGATGGTTTTAAATGAAATCAATCATCATGGCAACCGAAATCACTCACTTCTCTTCCCTTTATTGACAGTCACATTCAATGAATAAACAACTGTTATTCAGCTAACATAGCAAGACTGTTAGGTTTTAATTGGACTTTAGTTGCAAAATTGGATGAAAGAAGAAATTTCTTTCTAATTTTTAAACTGTACAATCCATAGTGTTCCCTACGTTTAAGCTTTTGTCAATCTGTTAGCTTTTGGTTACTTGCCAGCTATCAAAAAAGGCAATTGTCAGAGAGGCTTTACAACCTCATTAGCGGAATCCAATATTTAGTTTATTTTTCTGCTTAGCCTGCTATTGAGTCACCCTCTAACATCATTACTACACAGAATCATTTACACACATGCCTAAAGGAGAAGTGAACACTGCCTAGGAGAGTCAGGGAGGAAATCAGACAGTATCCACAGAGGAGTTTGGCGGAGTTGCATCTTAATTATGTGGCCCTATCTGGAGGATAGATTAACCTGGGTAGCCCTGACAACACAAGCTCACAACAGCTGAGGGATATAGAACAGAAAACGGGTGGCAAATCGAGAAATAGAACGGGTGTAAAAAATGACACATCTAAAACTCAAAAGAATGTTTCTCTTTGGTTTAAGTTTAGCACAGAATGTATACGTTAGTGCATATTTATTTTTAGAACATTACCTGTTCAGCTCTTTGGCCATATGGTGTCATGCTCACAGGACACTGTAACCCATGTGCTTTATTTTGACCATACAGAGGCCGGTTTTGCTGTTTACTACAAATTTTTAGCTGAAAGGACCTCTGTAGCACATGCTGAGCTGTCTGAAGATCGAGTTTCTTAGTCTCACCACCAGCATTTCACTCTGTACAAACAAAGTCGCTAGTCAAACTCAATTTGTGGTATTATTTTGGCATTCAAACACACAAATGCAATCATGATTTTAATTGTTACTTATTTAATGGGCAAATCTTGTGTGTGTATTTGTTTAGAATTAGCCATCATAACCACTTCAGTGTACAGCATTATCTGTGTTTCTTCCCCATTGTAAAGAAAATGCCACCAGCTTCTTTAAAAAGGCCTCAGCGATTGTTCCCCTGCAGAGAACATTGTACGAACACAATATTAATTATATTCTCCATCTCCTCAAGAGTGCCATGCCAGAGGGCTGTAGGAAAGAGCCAATTAAGTGATTTCCTCTCATTGCATTTTAAGTGTTAGGTCTTTAGCATTGTTGTTTGCTTTTAATGGGAGGAAAAAGCATCTGATTACTATTTCTGCAAGCAGGGGAAACATTGTCTGGGCTTCTCAGTGCAGGTCTAATGAGGATATGATTCGCTTCAGTAACTTCTAAACATCATATGGTCATTTGCTCTGATTTGTCCTGTGTTTTCATGGCATAATAATCTGGCTGGCGAGGCAGCTGTAGTGTGTCATTGTTACAGTAAATTTTTTTGAGAAAGAAGTCAAAAAATAGCTTGACTTTTTTGTGTGTTCTTTACCGTGTTAATGTATATCCTGGTATATGTTACATGCACAAGGGTGGAGCATTAAATTTGGTTTGCATACCATTACTGTCCCTGAGTACTGCAGGACCACCTTTAGACATCTGCCACTAATACCAGCATGCAGCAGGGGGTAAGAAGCTCAGCTTCGGCATCCATAGAACCCTTTAAAACCTGGAGACCAGATTGGTGGAACATTTACATAACAGACACTTGATATTCTCACTTTAGAACGAAATGTGAAGTTATAGATTCTTAATAAGCTACTGTGTGAGACTTTCTTTCCTGATGAGATTTGACCTAAAATGACCCAGTTCTGCTGATGAACGCTCTTAAATCCAAAACAAAAGTGTCTTAACATGCAAAAAACTAGGTCTTCTGGCTTCCAGTTTAGTTTAGTCAGGGCTAGTTGTGACAGTTTTTCCTGCAGTGATATTTTTAGGGTAGGATTGTTTCTGTCTAGCTGTATACCTCACAAAATTAATTCTATGTAGCTATTTCTTCACCATTAGAATCTACAGTTAAGTCAACAATATAATTTGCCTCAATAAACATCTGTGGCATGAAGACAGTAAACTGGTTACAGTATTCCAGCCCTAATCAATCACGTCAAATCATTTAATGAGCTGTCAGCTGTGATATTCACCTTGAAAATATGGTTTAGTAGCTGAGGCGGGTGACGGAGCAGCAATCAGTTTATTCATTAAGGATTCTGGTCACATGACCAGGCCGGTTGAAGTTATGCATTGCCCCCCCCATCCCTCCTTTGCAATTAGAGGTCCATCAGCTCACACGGCTTACTCTGTGGTCATTACTTACAAGTAATTTATGGTTATTTATAGAAGGCAGAAGTAGGATTCACCCTCAGTAAAGCAGAGTGCTCAGGGGGTAGTGTGGTTTTATGAGGCTGGTCATTACAGCTCAGTACCTGTTCATCATTAACATTGATAAAGTGATTCAGGGTGAACTGGATTAGAAATGGGAAATCCAATATGGTGGATCGGACTTCTTTAAGGAGGCATTTTTTGGTTGTGGTTTTTCAAGAAGTAGGGTCTTTGCTCAGCATATATAGTGAATGTATAGGAGCCTTGTTTATTTAGCATAACTTGCCCCCCTTAAAATGTAGTCGAATCAATAATGTATTATAGTTGCATGGCTGTGAAGAGACTAAATATACAGCATTTAAGATCAGTCTAACTAATAATATTATGTATTTTTGTTTTATGTCACTAATAATTTGGTCAGTGTTAATTCTTATGGCCATAAATATCATGTATTAAAAATCTGATATTGCTACAGGCCTATGAAGAACCACGTTATGTCAAGAACCTGCATGTTATGGTTGTAATCATATGATTGTTTCAAGTCACACGAAATCGGAGATCAACTGTGCAGGGGGAGAGGTACAGACCTCAGCTGGGGCTGTTTGAAAACAGAGAGCACATTTCACAGCCAGCCTGCACCTCTCTGAGGGTTCAGTGTGAACTCAGCGAGCGATGCGTGGCAGGGGTGGTGTGATCCAGCTGAATTAGGTCAAGTCCTGTGCTGCCATTAGAGCTTCATTAGTTTCCAAAGCCACCATGATATTTTGATCAGCCCTGTCAAAAACGTCTGATGTGGATGAATGGGGAAAGCTGCAGGCTGAGGGGTGATGTCATTTCATTTGCATTTCACAGAGTTTTGTTTGCCCATTTTTGCTAGTTTCACTTGTTTGAAACACTGTTTCGGCTGGTTGTTGGGTGTCTGTGAGACAGTGGGCTCTTCCAGCTGTAATTACGTGGTAAGGATACATCCTGTTTATTTGCAGTGCGGGTTTGTCGCGCCACAGTTTACAAATTCTCATCATTGAGCGTGTAAGTTATGCAACAATCAGGCAAGAATTTTCTCTGAAGTAGCTGACAGATGCTGACACAGATGCTTGAGTTTACAGAGTCATTTTAGATTTTTGCTCAATTTTGTTCATGCTAACATTTTAAGAGCCTGTGGCAGACAAAGAGGTCTGTACAGTATTGCCCTGAGAGAGTCAACTGTAAGAATTGTCATTCATCTCTTGGGCTTAACTGGTGATTTTTTTTTTTTTACCCTGGAGGTCTCTGACATTTTTGCTTCATGGCCACTTAGATATGGAAACTTTTATTATTTTTAGGCCAATTACTAGAGCTATAAATGTCATGTCTGATCTCTGTATTAGAGCCAGGGGACCAGAGTTAGCATGGCTTGCATTGCGTTGGCTACTTTTAAAATGATTAGCATTTACTTTGCCTGCGTAATGGTGTCGCTAGAGGCCTGTTTGGTGGCTGGTTGTAATGGCTAAGGAGGCGTTTTCATTCTAGAACATTTTTTATTAAAATTCTGTTGATGACGTCATTAGATTTTTTTTTCCCCCTCTTTTTCTCTAGACACTTGCATATAAATGGCTTGAGATCTTATAGGCACAAACTAAATGTTACAAGACTTTGATTTAGGTTTCATTCGGTCTTTACCCAATACCATATAATTTAGCATCAAATATCATGCTAGATTTTATAATGAAAATAATGAAGGCCATATTTCTTTAACTGGGGTTGGTAACGATAATATGGACAATTCCAGCATAAAGTTTTTTGTTTAAAGATTCAGATTCCCATGTGTGCCGTAAATATTGATTTTAAACCAGAAAAAGGGAAAGTGGTTAGCAATATTATGACTCCTGGGTGTTAATCCAGTGTTTTGTGCTGTCCTGAATCAAATCCTTAAAAATCTCTGAGCAGTTACGGGTTACTTTGACCTACTTTTCTAAGTGGGATTTCAAAGGATCAGAATGGTGCCTCCAGCCCTCCGTCTCATTTAGAATGTTGAGAGAGATCTGCAAAAATCACTGCGAGATGTGCAACCAATTCTTCAGCGTAAACTCAATTGTAGATGTCAACTTTATGCTTTGTTACATGCTTTTGTTTATGCTTTTGATA
>JBAJNP010009241.1:8201-18516 GCA_036877545.1 Yasuhikotakia modesta
GAGCGGTGCAGTGGAGCTCTCTGTGGAGCAGATGGTGCAGCAGATCTTAGAAACCCAACACACCAAACCACAACCACGAACACACACCTGCCTGTGCGGTACGTAACACACACACAAAACACTTTTACAGACACCCTGTAAAATGTAACATGCTGTAATAAATTCCTCATGACATAATTTAGGTTCTTGGTGACACTGTTGAGGACTGATTCTGTCTCACACGTTAATCGGCACGCTTCCTTCACACAGCGTCTCCTAGTGCCAACATTCCTCACTGCTGCAACAGCACAAAACATCGCATCATCTCCCCTAAACTGTACACCTCCCCCACCTCTTATCCCACCTCCACTGCCAATGAGAGCTCAGGAGGGGAGGCTGGCGCAGGTGGGGCATTAGTTGCTGTTGTGTCTTCGGGGAGGGAACCGCTGTCCAGTAAGCCAGAAGGCCCAGGACGAGCCAGAACTGAGGAGACAGGGGGTGCAGCTTCACTATGCACAGCCTCTTCATTGTCCTCTCTGACTCCACCGCAAACACAGCGGACAACAGCTGTCCCCCTTAACAACAGAAACGGATTCTACAGTGACCAGGAAAGTGGACTGGCGAGAGTGACGCTGCCTCAAAACGCAGTCATCGTCATGACGACAACAGCACCAGCGGGGTGTGGCAGGGAGGTGCTGGGCTCTACCCGAATGTCACTTACTCGGGCCGGCAGCCGGCTTGTCTTGTCCCCAGTGTCTCCCAAACAGGACACCCCCCCTCCTCCCATGTGCACATCCCTGCCAAGTCCCACCCCATCCAATCATGGTGTGGCCACGCTGTCTCTCACTCTACTTCCTAGACCTGCGATTGGAGGACTGCTACTGACTGACAACATCACCCCAGAGACACCTGGAACACTCCTGCAGCCAGCATCCCCGTTGTCCTCAAACCTCCTATTTGACCCTGACTCTTTCCTTAACAGCCCCAAACAGGGGCAAACCTATGGAGGCCCCTCGCTTTCATCCAATAACTCCACCTATTCTGTCTGCAGCTCCTCCTCTACATCTTCGCCCCCTTCCACATCGCCTCAGCCTCCATCTCTCGCTCTTTCTCCCACTTCCTCACCATCATCTCTGTCTGCTTTCTCTTCCCCGACAGACAGAAAGAGTATTCCAGTCTGTCCCTCAAACTGCCCATCCTTGCTGTCTCCACCTGCTTCTCAAATCCCCTCTAATCCTGTGCTAGCTCCTCTTTGCCTGGAGTCATCCTTATGTCTGGATTCATTGAGCCAACCACTGAGTTCCTCCTTCTGTACACTGGAGACGTCATTGTTGTCATCTTTACAAGTTCCTTCTGATAAATTTGATACAGAAGTTGCTCCAGGTCACATACTGACCAATCAGCTTTCACCTTCCCAACCAGCAAGTAACCGGACGGTTTGCACCAACCAAGTCCCAGCAAGTCTACCTCAACCCTCCCTCGAAGTGATACCAACTCACAGGTCGCTTATGGCAGAAGAAAAAGTGAACCTTCAGGTGAAGCTCCCAGCAACCAACTTAACAGCCATTCAGCAGCAGGCCCCACCCACATCCACGCCCATCAATGGACAGATTTCCATACAGGTAAAGGAGGAGCAGTCTCCTCCCATTCAGGTGCACTTTGAACCAGACGTAGCGCCAATGGACACCACCCACAGCTGTGACTCAGGCCACATAGACAACGAGGAGACAGGACTGACGTTTGACTCCACCTTTCCTGACCTCATATCTGAGCTGATGACTGAGCCCACTCCATCCACCTCTTTCTTGCCCTTCCCTCTCCTCACAAACACACAGTCATTCGTCTCCAGCGATTCTCTGGACGAGACCCAGCGACTGGCCAGCATCACAGACTTCTCCCCTGAGTGGTCGTACCCAGAGGTATCAGTCTGCACTCATTCCTGTTACAAATCTGTCTCTGTATTATCTCTGTTGTCTAATGTAGCATTAAATAATGTCAGGGCTTCTGTGATTCTGTGACTGGATGAACGTTATCCTGCTTATTACACGACTGCTTGTCACATGAGAAAATGATTGGGCTCAAAATGTTATTTAGATTTTTTTGTGACTGGTTTGTTTCTGCTGGTTGAAAATTAGTGTTGTGTGTGTTAAAGGGTTACAGTTGTTGTTGTGTTCTGATCTGACGTGTCTGTTTGAAGGGTGGAGTTAAGGTTCTGATCACCGGCCCGTGGTCTGAGACAGACGGCAGATACTCGTGTGTGTTTGATCAGAGTCCAGTTCCTGCTTCACTCATCCAGCCCGGAGTTCTGCGCTGCTACTGTCCAGGTAAGAATCTACTTAAACACTCAAACCCTGCTGTGTGTTTGCACAGTCACAGACATCCACACAGTTTCTAAACCATGAAATGTTCACCATAATGAACGGTTCTGTGTGTTCTTGTGTGTGTAGCTCACGAAGCCGGACTCGTCGCTCTACATGTGTTGATGGACTTTGGTGTGCTTTCCTCATCCGTGCTGTTTGAGTATCGTGCTCGCAACACGTCGTCCTTACCGAGCTCACAGCTGGACTGGCTGTCACTGGATGGCGAGTACACACACAGACACACACACACACGGGACACTAATAAAATAATGATGTGAGTTATAGATGTTATAGTTGTATAGATGTCTCATGTGACAAGCTTCTGGTCTGAGATAATTGTAACGTGGTTAGCAACAGCTGGTAACTGCTGCAAGAGTTCTTCTGTCTCCATCTAACAGAATGTGGGTTTATATCAGTAGTTCTCATTACAGTCCATGTAAGGAACCACAGTAAGGAGTCTTACTTTGGTATCCTGACAGACCTGCAGCTCAGACTTCTGTCTGTGTGTGTGCGCTTTCCGACCCTTCATTTCACTCTCAGGCTGTCGCTCTCAGGCTGTCGCTCTCAGGCTGTCGCTCTCAGGCTGTCCCTCTCAGGCTGTCCCTCTCTGCCTGTCACTCTCTAGCTGTCGCTCTCTGGCTCTTGGACTGAAGTGTGGATGTCAGTCTGTTGCTATTTCCGGCTGACAGTTTAGCCTATTTAAATCTTTGTGTGTGTGTGTGTGAGAGAGAGGTCTGTAATTTAAGCTCTGCTCTGTCTCTCGTCTCATTTGGGGTTTTCCCTGCTTGAGGACAGACGTCTGTGCGAGATCTCCAGTTTTCTCCTCCATATGGAATACTTTGTTTTTCTCCTCTCACTCTCTTCAGATGTCTCTCTCTCTTCTCAGCCTTTTTTGTGACTCCACAGCCTCTTTATTTTACTCATTCTGTGTTAGGGTTAGGGGATTTTGTGTGTGTTCCGCATGTTGTGTAAGTCTTGCATGTTGAATACAATAATAATTCTCACGGTTGACTGAGAGAGAGAGGTGAAGAGAGGGAGACTTATGAATTATGGCACAGAGACACAAAGGTGGTATAGGTGAGACTTGGGAGTGTTTTAGGTTAAACTGTGTGTGTGTGTGTTTACACATCCGTACACTGAATCAGGCACTAAACACACATACACACATACACACATTATCTTTGATGTGTATCACATGAAATAATGGAATCAGATTGACTTTGAAACTGCATCTGCAGACTCCTGATGTTTTGTGAATGTTCAGTTGTGAGAATGTTTGTTTCTGTAACGTATCTAAAACATTCAGATATCATTCCTGTAGCCCTTTAGACACCATCACGTTTCAGTTCCTCAGGAGAAATCAATGTTTCTCCTGCAGATAATCAGTTCAGAATGTCTATTCTGGAGCGGCTGGAACAGATGGAGAGAAGAATGACTGAGATGAGCAACAACAACCAACAACATCAACAGGTGAATCAAAACCAACAACAGCATCAGGTGAATCAGAGTCCTGCACCTCTCCTAACTCCTGACAACCAGGTACACACACACACACACACATTCATACATTATATTGGTCACCTCTAAACCCCAGGGTCAGTTATGTCATTGAAATATTGCTTATGTTCTTCAGAAGTGTAGGTGTGTGCGTGTGCATGTGTCTGGGTCTTATCAGGGTTAGCAATAGAATTTTTGGACATGACATCATATTAGTATGTGTTTATTAATAGCACTTTTCCATGGAAAAGTTGATGGCTCATACAGTGACACACGCGCACACGCACACACACACACACACACAGAAAGATGTGTGTCATTACATAGTTTACATTTATGTTACGCTTTATTGTTTACTGGTTTAATTTGTATTTAGTATTTATTTTCTGTTTCTCTAATTATTCTGCAAATGGAGCTTCACACACCAAATAATGAAACGATGACCGTCTCTGACCAATAATCTGCAGTCTGACTTATTTACTGAATCAGTTTGTTCAGTGATTTAACAAACATTTTACAGATTTAAATTTAGGTAGAAACATCTTAAAATGAGGGACAGTGAGATCTAGAGACTGGGTCATTACCAGACCAATGACTTACTGTCAGGAAACTGTCTGTGGGGGGGGGGCAGTCAGGAGCGTGGTTTGAGCACAGGATTGTGGCCGTGTGTGAACGCATGATGTTGGACAGTCGATGGAGGCGAGATGGAGAGAGAGACAGACTCACACACCCTGTCAGACATCGAGGGATGACGCTCCTGCATCTCGCTGCAGCGCAGGGATACACGCAGCTCATAAACACACTCATACGCTGGAGGTAAACACACACACACATAAAGACACACACACTTGTGTTATCTGTGTAACCTGGTGTTTGTGTGTCTGTGTATCAGGAGTCTGAGTGTGAACAGTCTGGATCTGGAGCAGGAAGTGGATCCTCTGAATGTGGATCATTTCTCCTGCACGCCTCTGGTGTGTCTCACACACACAGATACACACTTAAATACTCATTAATACACATGTTTGTTTGACTGTATTAGTGAGGTCTGTATTTACTGTAATTAAACACACACACACAGGTGTTTATAGTGACGTCAGGGTGTGTGTGCAGATGTGGGCGTGTGCTCTGGGTCATCAGGCTGCCGCGGTGTTGCTGTATCATTGGAGCAGCGCGGCGCTGGGCATCCCCGACTCCTTGGGTCGACTTCCTCTGGCAGTCGCTCGTTCACGCGGACACACGCGCCTAGCCCGCTGTCTGGAGGAGTTACATACACACACCATCTCATCTCCATACTGGCCTGCCTCTCCGCTGTCCAGCAGCCCTGACACAGGTAAACACACGCACACCATCTTATCTCCATACTGGCCTGCCTCCCCGCTGTCCAGCAGCCCTGACACAGGTAAACACTGAAGTGTCAGAAACCCTACAGGAGAAATTGAGGATTTATATGTCATTCCCTGTGCCTCTCTCTCTCTCTCTTTCAGGTTTAAGTTCATCCAGTAGTGTCCCCTCACCTAGTGACCTCCCCTCTCCTTCCCCAAGCTCCGCCTATTCCAGTGGGTCGCTCCCTGACCCCGTGGACTCCGCTTCCTCCCCCTCCTCCCCTCTCTCTGTCCCCCCACCGGCTGCTTCGACAGACTCTCTCTTCCTCATGGACTGTGAGGCTGCAAGCCCCTCCGCACAGCCCCCCCTTCCCTCTGTGCTCGCAGACGAGTTGCTGAAGTACAGCGAGAACACGGAGAATGAGGATTATCTGTCTGCTGAGGCCCTGCAGGTGAGACGCACAGCCTTCTGGGTAATATCAGAACTCTGCATTCAGCTCAACAGATCCACTGCATTGCTTTAACCTGCAACTAATGTCTTGTAAAAACAAATCTTAGCCTTCTGTGGGTTTAGACAGTATTTTAGTGAATTTAGTTCTTTATTAGTTCTATTAATTTAGGTCTTTATTTGATTTTTATAAAGCTTTTACATTTAAATGCAAAAATGTAAATGTCATCTGTACTTCTGTTCATTATTAACAGTAATCTTCACAATAAAGAATTCTAAAGTAGAACGTTTGGCCAGAGACAAACTTGCATTCACACGATCTGATTGGATGAGAAATGTCTCGCTGTTAGGTTGACATGGTAACCCTGGCTGAGCAGATCATTGAGGCCACACCTGAGCGAATCAAGCAGGAGGAGTTTAATGGAGAGGCGGAGTCACCACTGAGAGAGAGGCGGGACAATTGTGCCATTCATGACACAATGCCCTGGCTTGCCCCATACCTGGACACAGTGGACAGGTACACAGAGCACACTGGCTGAAAATATTTGATCTTACAGGACACTGAGCTGTTTATTTAAAACACATACAGTTTCTGCAATACAAACATCTTTTCAGAAACATCAGAAATGAATGTTGTTTATTGTAAATGAGGGGCTGCTGGTCTGGTGCGGTTAATTGGTTAACATGTTTCATTTTAAATTCAATTATTCCAACTATTGTTTGTTGAATAAAAAGACCAAAGCAGGTTTGTCTGTGTGTGTAATTGTGTGTGTGTGTTTGCGTGTGTGTGTGTGCACGCAGGACCCTGTTTCCGGCCCCTCCCTCCCCGCTCAGTGATTTGGAGCTGCAGAGGCTTCGGTCCCCGAGCAGTGCGGCGTGGGCGGAGTTTCTGAATGCCTCAGCCAATGGAAGAATGGAGAGAGATTTTGCCCTGCTGACGCTCACAGACACAGAGCAGAGGGAACTGTATGAAGCCGCTCGTGTTATTCAGAGCGCCTTCCGCAGATACAAGGTGCACAAACACACACACACACACACTGATGCTTGGATGACGATAATCAACTGGTTACTGTATTTAGGGGCGGAGACTAAAGGAGCAGCAGGACATGGCAGCAGCTGTTATACAGCGTTGTTACCGCAAATACAAACAGGTACAATAGACATGTATTCACAAGCAATCACATTCACACTTTCACACACACGCTTATATACAGTACACACACACACAAACACAAATTAACAGGTACTAATTCAGCTCACTGTGTGTGTGTACTGTACCTATTCTTTGAGGACAAAGTGATTTTTATGTAAAAATCCTTCAGGGATATTTGATGACGTCTTTAAAGGTAAAACATGTGGAATGAGTTAAAGTAAAAAATGTTTTGGGAGTAATGTTCTCTTGACCCTATGTGTCGTGTCCTCAGATAGCTCAGTAAATGTGTGTGTTTGCAATAACATTAGTTTTGCTCCTGTTTCATCTCCTGTTTCTCTTGTTTAATTTTATGCTAGCTAACCTGGATAGCTTTGAAGGTAATAATGAGCTGTCACCACAAAAGACAGTCACTTTGGACAGTGATTTATATTAAAATGTGTATTAGCGTTTTCTCAAATTATTTTTCATTTCAGCAGCTGTTGGCAGAAAATTCAAACTGTTCAATGTTCAGAACGTAAAATACTTTCAAAAGGAAATAAAAATAATCAAAGCTTGTTATATTTTCATTTAGTACATGAAAAACACATGATGATTCTTGAGGCTTTATGAGTGATGAAACTTTGAATCGCTTCATTGTAATAAAACTTTTGGATATGTGTGTGTGTGTGCTTCACCTGCAGTATGCGTTATATAAGAAGATGACACAGGCAGCTATACTGATCCAGAGCAAGTTTCGCAGTTACTCGGAGCAGAAGAAATTTCAGCAGTCACGCAGGGCAGCTGTTCTCATTCAGCAGTACTACCGCAGCTATAAAGAGTATGAGCGGGTCAAACAGGGCCCCCGCGGCTCCGGGCCCCTCAGCACCAAGATCAAGTGAGACCCCTACTCCACTCCATGACACACAGACTTCATTGGGTTTGTGGCTATGTGTGGAGATTAGCTGACCGTTCAAACTATTTTTGTGTATCAGAGGGTCTTTCCTGACAAAAAAACAGGATCAGGCTGCCCGGAAGATCATGCGTTTCCTCAGACGCTGCAGACACAGGTACGCTGTCTGTCTGTGATCAGGCATACCTGGATGTAACTTATTACGAAATGTAAAACATGGCGGTCGTGACCAGTCAGACTGTTTTATTAAAAATATGCAAACATGACAACATTCTGTTGTCATCTCATGTCATGTTTTTATAAAGTTATAAAAGTTTTGTCAGCTTTTTTTGTTTGTGGACCCTCTGTGTATCTCTTTCATGAATAAGTTCTTCCAACATCATTATCACTGTCTAAACCATTTCATTGCTTTTTTCCTTGATGTAAAAATAGTTTATTTGTGTGTCTGCAGGATTAAGGAGCTTAAACAGAGTAAAGAGCTGGAGCGAAGACTAACCACCTGACCTCACAAACACAACCACTCAAATACATGCACAAACATTTGGCATCGTTTAACCGAAAGAGAAAACCAGTATTACTGAGGGGCATTTTTTGCCTGAACAGACAAAGATGGGTGGACTAATGTTTTGTTTTTCTGTTTTTGCTCTTTTCCTCTAGTTGTTTCTGCAGCACTACAGTTCAAGTTGAGCTTCACTGACTGTTTGGTATGTTTTATGTAGTAATGCATCTGTTTGTAAATGTAAACCATGCGTTGCTCGCATATCCTGAGTTGTTGTGTTGAATATAAATGTATTTAATTGAGCTGAACTCACTCAATCTCAGAAGGTGAAACTACTGAATGAAAAGTGGCATTGATCCTGTTGATATCCAAAGTCTTAAATAACGATGAGTATTTAAAATAGATGAGTCTGTGGTAACTGATCTGTAAAGGACCCACAACATTGTTAGATGTGTACAGCAGTTAGTTTCACATGTCTCCATTCATGTTTCTGGACTTCCTGTAAAACAAAAATGACGAACACGCCACTGCGCTGCCCATCAATGAATAGGAAATTATAGCTTTATTTGGTGGATCATTTTGAATGTGCCTTGAGATATTTTAACATTTAACTGCAACCGTTCTGTGTCAGTGAAGAACTGGTTTGTTCTCTGTAATCTTTATGCATTAGTCTGTAAATAATGTACAATACAAAGAGCTGGTGAAAATCTATTTAAGAATAAATGTATTATTTATCTGTATTGTTTGCACGGTCATATTTGCACAATGAGATTTTATTTCTGCATGTTTTTGCCTGCTGGTACAACTTCCTGTTTGTTTGTTTAGATTTCCACTTGCAGGTCTTTAGGAAGTGGAAATTAGCAGAGTCTGATGTGACCATTGATAAACGTTTATGGTTGGACTTGATTTTGACTTTTTGCAGGTATATTATGTTCAAGCTGTTTTACTGTTTCATAACATTTCAATAAACTTCAAATTGAACTTTGTGTGGTTTTGTTTAACTGTACAGACGGTCGTTTTCATTCTCTGATGAAACCTTAAATCATCAAACACACATTTTTTCTTGGCAAACTAAAACTGATATTTAGCGCCGACGTTTATGGGGAATAAAATGATTTAGAAACTAAATTAGATCTTTTTAAAGTAAATGTTTCTGTGACTTTTAGTTTTGACATGATGTTTTATAATATAATATTATAATGCGGTTATTACTGATGGCGGATCGAGACGCTGATAAACGCCCGGCAGACACGCAGCAGGTAAAGCGCGTGCGCGTTAATGCAGCGGCCGCGTGAACGCGCATGTATTAAACGTTTCACACTTAAACGCCAGTAATGAAGTTTCATCACCAGCGTGTATCAGGCTGTCGTTTCACGATTTGCATGAATTCTTCGACTCTGACTGAACGCCACTAAAATATTCTGCAATTTAAACCTTTTATCTGGAATATAATGAATACGACGAAAATTTTGCTGCAGTTTATACATTTATAAACTTACAAAAGAAAATGTACTTTATGAAATATATGCGTATACAGTTACTGTTTACACGTGAATTGGATAAAAAACAGGATTGTGTGAATGAACTTTAAAATGAAGCTAAAATTAAAGTTATTCTACAACAACTGTTTTATGAAGCATGTTTGTTTATAAACGCATGATCACAAACCTCTTTATGATTTTTTGAATTAATGGTCTGTTAAAAGATTAATAGAAGTCAGTCCTGGCAGATCCATTTCATAAACTCATACAATACAATCATCACAGAGAATTGCTTTAATAAAACACACTGATTTGATTTCATTTCAATGAAACAAGCCCTACAAATGTAATATTACAATTTAAAATGTACAAAGAAACAATACTTAACAATAATAATAATAACAAATATTTAACAAAAGAACAAATGTTCACTTGACTAATTAATTACTAAAAACAGTGGTGCTACAGTGGACTGACAGGACTGCTATTTTAAATGCTGATAAGGTATAAGGTTAACCAGAGACTGTGCATTACTGCGTTCAGTAACAAACATTATCTTCATGTTTACTTTTACAGACAGAAAGATCAGACGTGTGTGCAGGTGTGACTCTGCTGTGTTATCAGACGTGTGTGCAGGTGTGACTCTGCTGTGTTATCAGACGTGTGTGCAGGTGTGACTCTGCTGTG